>JALJCO010009082.1:0-34591 GCA_023101725.1 Atherinomorus stipes
TGACATTTATGCAGTTATTAAGAAATAAGTGTTTTAATGTCAAAGATGTCTTCGCAATAATGTGTTAATATTGATAGCCCCAAAAATGTCTTTTTCAAAAATGAATGTGGGCTCTATTTCTTCTTCTTTTTTCCACAATGATCTGGCGCCCGCTAAAATTATCATGCGGCCTACATGGGGGTCCAGACCCCCCATTTAAAAATCTCTGCCTTAAATTAGTCAATAGTTGTAAAGATTTCGTGCTAAATGTTTTTCCTGTGCTCCATTCAGTGAAGGAAAAACTGATCGTGATCATCACATTCACATTTTCTATGATTGGATTCAGTTATTTATTTGGTTTTAGCCAAATACCTCCGGTAGAATAGAGGGAGGAATTGACTTTGACCTACTTCATTTTAGAAACAACTCTCCGGCAGTCTGTTTGAATATCCTTTCTATCTACTTCAAGGTTGTTTCCCTGGCAGTGTCTTAGATGAAACTCCTGCTTGATTACAAATTGAGTGCCTCTCATTTCTTCCAGTACGTCCTAATAGTCCAGCGTGGGTTACAAGAGCCACATGTGGTTATAACCAAATAGCGCTAAACTTTCAAAAAGATTTGGTCCCAGGTACAATCTACGCTCTGTTCTTACAGTAAAATCTCCACACGTGGCAGCAGATCTGCCTCATGATGTTGTATCTGACCACGTCTGCAGGACATGGACAGAGAAACGGATTGTCCCTTTAAACAATGTTTATGTTGATTTCTGCTCTCACCATGCACTTTTTTTTTACTTTTTTGTTTTTTGCTCTTAAGCATCCTACAAAATTTTGTGGTCCTTTTTGTCTGATTTATTCAGGAAAGGCTTGCAGGAGGAGCTGGGCACAGAGATTGCAACAAGGTTTAAAGCAGTTCATAGATCACACTTCTTATGGGCCACTTTATTAGATGCATTTTACTAGTATAGGTTGAACCTTTTACGTTCAGCTGCTTTTGGGGGGGTCAAAGTGGGCCAAGAAAACATCCAACCCACCATTACACCACCGGCAGCTTGAACTATTGATACCAGACAGGATGGTTTCAGGCTTTCATGCTCTTTATGTCAGATCCTGAGCCTAGCATCTGAATGAGGAGCTAAAATGGAGACTAGGGATAGGCGACACAAAATTCTTCATGTCGATATGATAGCAGTAGCAGTAGTTTATGACACTATTTCAGCGTTACCGATATTGATACCGATACTTTTTGTCCTTTAAAAGAAAATTACATGATTGTACATTTTGCTTTAATATCTTGAATGCAAGGATATTATAAGTAAAACCTAAGAACAGAAGTACTGGAAAGAAACACTTTTGAAACAATAATAAGTTATAGTGATGATAAAATTAAACAAAAATAGACTAAAACATCTTTCAATTATCAAATAACATAATGTATACGAATGAAAATAATCAAATTTGTTAAGTGGAAAATGATAAAATAGAAAATGTGATAGTAAAAATTTACCAAAACATAATGTAAAATAACCTGCATTAAACCACTGAAAGACAACAAAACATCATCATCGTCATCACTGACAGTTGCAACATCATCAAGACATCTGATTGGCTACCACCATCATGTGACAGGGAAGCTAGAATCTGGCACCCTTCCTCATTTAATTGCCTAAAACTCAGAAGTACAGTATAAACAAATTGCATGTTTTGTATCTCTACATTGGTATTGCGATACTCAAAAAAGCATTGATTCCGATATTTTGGCTGGCTGATATCGAAGTCTCCAAGGTCATCAACTCCAAGGTACCGATATGCCCATCCCTAACGGAGACTCATTAGACCAGCAACGTTTCTCCATCGTCTGTTGTCCAGTTTTGGTGAGTCTGTGAATCATGGCCTCAGTTTCCCGTTCGTGGCTGACAGGAGTGGCACCCGGTGTGGACTTCTGCTGCTGCAGCCCACCTGCTTCATGGCTGGAGATTCTGGGCCAGACAACCAGTGCTTAAAGGGAATTTCTTCAATTCCCTTTCATTCCCTTGTGCTAGACTTGTAGTCAAGACCACCTAAACCAAGATCGAGACACTACCAAGACCAGAGTGTCAAGACCAAGACCAAAACCAACCCCCCCACCCCATTTTTTTTTGCCATTTTCATGAATTGCAGAATGTAAGCACCATACTGGGTTCAGCTGCTTAGTTTAAAAATAAGATTTTGTTATTTGGTAATAGATTGGTACTTGAAGGGGTGTATAATGGAATATCCCCCCCCGAAAAAACACCTGCCTGGAAATTATAGGTTACAAGACAGCTCGGCCAGTCCCAGACATTGCAAGACTGAGAGACCCGAGACCAAAACCAAGACCAAGATTGAGACCAAGATACAAGACACCTCACTTTATCTAATTTTTACCTTTTTATCTCACCAGTTTCCATCCACCTCATTTGTGAGCTGGTGAATGTCAAAACGATTATGTGATAAACTCTCTGTGAGATACCAGAAATAACGCTTAGCCATTGACTCACTGGTGTAAGTTGTTATTTCTGGCAGCAGTTTATTCGAACATTTCAACAAGAGTATACATGACGTTTCTAGAAAATTTGCCCCAGAAAAATGTGCTCACGTGGCTCAGGAACATGTTGCGTTGTTCATGGCTGTAATAACAACCAGAGGAAGTTACATTTGTGGCTATAATAGCGACGTGTAGAACTGCCACACAGTAGTCGCATTTTGGGACAAAAAAATCTACATCTGCTTTCAACAAAACACAACCAAGTTTATAACTTTGTATCACTCTGCTCCCTTTTCTGGGATTCCCTCCCTCTTAGTCTCCGTACAGTGGACTCTTCCCTCTCTTCAAATCCAGACTCAAAACTCATTGACAGACATTCTTTTTCCACCTAAGTTCATGTGCACCAATCCAATGTTGTTTTCTGTGTTATGTTTTGGGTTTTCAGTGTTTTAGCTTACTGTTTTTAACATTTTATCTGCTTTGCACAGTGTCCTTAACCTGACTCCCGCCACCTGGTATTTGCAATACCATCTGGGGAGGGAGTTAACCCGATGTCATTTCAAATTAGTCTTTTTTTTCTAAAACTCTTGCATGTGATTGGATAGAAGATCTGTCCGTCATCTTGACTGACACGCTACTTCAGCCACTCACGTTGAACCGAATGACGCAACCCGTGACGCAACTCAGAGCGACACCAGAGCCACCACGCATAGAGGATCGAGTTATCAAAACATGTTATCAAGCTCAAAAAGCTTCAGTCAAACAACATGGCGGCGGCGGCGACAGCTAGTACGAGCGGTGTACAGTCTGTGAACGACTTTTGTCGAATGTGCAAAGAAAACCTCCGGCCAAAACGCCGCCCATCCTTCAAAAGTCCCACCCGCGATTAGTGATTGGCTCCTACTATTTTTCTAACCAGACGAAATCACCTATAACTGTCGCCTTACTCAGATGGAGTGCGTGAGGAAAGGGAACGCCCCCGCGTGTACTTGTTGAACGCACCCAGATGATGTAAATCAGGTTACAGTGTCCTTGGGTGCTCTGAGACACTTTTCAAATATTATCATTATTATTATTATTAGTCTGATAAGCCTCTGAGCTTTTAAGTTTGTTCATTGCTCCACAGTCAGTGAAGCAATGAACTATGACAGAGCTACGTAAGAAAGCAGCTAAAAATGTTACTGCATGTAATTTTTGGCCAGATCTTCATCTCATCCTCCCACCCCCTCTGTTGCACGAGGCAGAGGACTTGCAACATCGTCCTGTCTGAGCTGTGACAGCTGATGTTCCCACATAGTTTACCTCAAAAGCTCATTTAAAGTGGAGTAGCACGAACGTGTAGCACAGGGGTTTGCAACCTTTCCAATCCAAAGAGCCATTTTTGCCCTTAACTCAGCTAAATAAAACTTGACTAGAGCTGCGAATGTTACAGGACATTTTGAGAAAAGACAACCTATAGTTGTTGATAAAAAGCTACTATTGGGCATTTGCATCTCTATTTTCAGACTTTGAAATATGTAAAAAGAACAAAAACTTTGCAAAGGATGTTACATGCATTTGCTTCTATGTTAATACTCTTATTTGTGGAAAATTATCGAAAAAACCCCATAACTGAAAAATAATTAAACAATTTGAAAATAATTAAATTACAGTGGCCATAATTTCCAAGCTGATGGGCTGATGGTAAGAAAAAATAGATATAAACAAATATTCCTAGTATGTTTAGTGTCATTATTTGTTAAAAAAAAAAAAGAGAGAGAAAGACTGTTTTTAAAAACATTTGTTGGTTCTTTATTATTTTTTAGCCAAAGTTATTGAGAACCATTGTGGCTCTGGAGCCGCAGGTTGCAGACTCCTGGTTTAGCATGCAAACAAACACCAGTTCCGTTCGAACCAGAAAGCGGTTGCATATTTCACACAAAGGCTCATGTTGGCAAGGAATAAGGTGGATATACAATCACAGTTGATGGACTCCCTGGGAACAAAGTCTTCAAGAGAGAAGTCTTTTATCACCCAGTCAAACCCAATGAGCTAAGGTCATCTCTCTGTTAGGGATCAACCGATAAAGCTTATTTGTTAGTTCACACTTATTTGCACTTATTTGTTCACATCGCGCTCGTCTTCACCGCAGCTCGACGTCCGAAACTGATGATCCATACACTGATGGATAAAAGAAGACGGTTTGGAACACATTTGAGCTTTAACCCTCCTAAAATTAATTTTATTTGGTTGTGTGGTAAAGTCAGGCGGCGTTTTTCACTGCTGTTGATCAGCTGGTAGCGGCTGCGGCTGAATATGGCGAAGGACACGATGAAAGCTAACTTTGAAACTAATATAAAAAGCTTTGGTAGGCCAGAGCTGCAGCCTCCAGTACTGTTAGTGGAGGAGAGGAGCGTCTCCAGCAACGGCTGCCTGTATAGATGCCTGTCTGTATCGGCCAGCGCACCCGACGTATCGGCCGATGCCGATACTAGCAAAAACCGCAAATATCGGCCTAAAATATTGGCCAGCCGATGTATCGGTCGATCCTTACTCTATCAATGCTGTGGGTTAGAAAACTGATATGACAGTTTTGGAAATCTGAGGAACCTCCATCATTTCAAATGTGGCGAAAGGAATTAGGAGACATACTACGTGTGGAGAAACTCTGATGCTCTATGACAAATAGACTAAGACTATCAGACAGTCTGGCACCAGAGAATTGAATTTCAGCTTTGAGATGGTGTCATATGTGTTATGTTTTCAGGGACAACTGTTATTGCTTTTGTGTTTCTGTTCTTTGTTAATTGCAGGAGATGTTTTTGTCCCAGCTGATTTCTTAATCTGATCAAAGTGCTTCATGTCTCTGATAAGAAAACATCCTGGTTGCATGTTAACAAGTTGAGCATGATCTCTTGTCTTGAGATAGCAAAAGAGAAAAGCAATGTGGGGAATGATGAAATGTCTGTTCACGCTGTTATTACAGAGTCACTTTGGGGTGCATTTTGATGGAGCTTCTTATGATGGTTAAGTTAGAGTAATTAAAATCAAACAGAACTGCGTGTGCTGGGAGACCAGTGGGCTCATTTCGATATTCCTCCAGAAGATTGGCTCTGCTGTTTGTCCTGTGTAATGCTGTTAACACATATCCACACACGGCCAATGCTTCTGCATCCTGCATGAGATCGCATGAACTGTTTTATTTATCAGGCGTCCATCTTGTCCCTGTTCTTTTGAAATGACATCTTTCTTTTCTGTGGCATCCTTGAAAGTTGTTAGTTCATTTGGATTTGCAAGATGTAAGAATGCAGCCTACCCCAGGGTTAATGTGCATGACTTTTTATTTTCCCAAGAGTACATCTGATGAGTTGAGAGAGGAGAATAGTATTCCACATTAACTGAACTCTGTAGCTTTAGATAAGCATGACAGGATTTTGAAGCACTGTAGGAGGCGAGAATGGTAACATTAGCTTTGCAGGTCCAAAAACATAACACAGCTCTGAAAAGCTCCACAAGAAGCATTCAAGTTGTTTTCATCCTACTGGAAAAGCATGAAAGGATCTTGCATTTATGCTCCACACAAAAGGCAGAAATGGAGCCTTTCATTCGTCTTCTGCATGCGTGGCAACCTCTGGTGAGAAAAAATGAGTCTACTTTGTGGTTGCCAAAAATTGTAATTCACTCCTCACCCACTAGGAGCTGGCTCCAAAACAGAATCAATGCCCATACACTCCCATGTTAAAAAGGCCAACTTCACAGCAAAGATACGCATGTTTGTAAATGGTTAATGCTCCATTTAACACTTAAAAATGTACAAATATTTTCAAATATTACACTCGGAACTCTGCTGCATATTCCCAAGTGTTGGGAACATTACTTTTAAAAAGTAATTAATCAGAGTTACTAATTACTTCTCAAAAAAAGGTATTGGTGTTAGTAACGGAGTTACAGTTTTATAAAAATAACTAATTACTTGGAAAAGTAATTATTCCGTTACTTTTTAATGTTCCTTTTGATGTAACTTTAAATTAATCTTAATTAATTTATTAAATGAATCTTTGTGTTGAGTTGATATAAAAGTAAATATTAGATCTGACTAATGAATGAAATAAATGGAAAAATTACAGAATAAATTACTAACAGAAAAATCATGGACACTCGGACTGACGGATGTTGTGGCTCCGTCTCCTCCTCAGGAGAGGAGCTTCAAACTCACGTAGTTAACGGCCAGACACCACGAAGAAACACGAACTAATCAACTTTTCTCATCCTGCTCGTGTCTTTTATGTCTGAGGGGAAACTGATGTTTGAGATGATTCCAGTTTATAATTCTCCCCGTTGTGCACGCGTGTTTGGCTGTGCACATCTACTGAGGTTTGCAATGACAGATCATCATCATCACTGTTTCTACCGCTCCGGTCAGATAAAGACAGATCCAGTGTGCAGAACTCATGTAATATATCTTTAGTATTAACTGAATTCGGGTCATGGGTGAAAGAAATAATTCAGGGAAACTTGTTGCTGGAATATGATGCTGTTTTCTTCTTAAACCGGATTCATCCTCGCGCTGCGTCTGTGTCAGGTTGGTGACGCCGTCACCGCCGTACGTCCTGTATAGATCAGCAGAGGCTCAACACGAACCTCTTAAAGCCTGAAGTTCAGCTGTGGTTAACTGAACGCAGCGATTCTTTTTTTTTTACTCAAACATTCGTGTGTGGAGAGGCACGTGTCTGCAGCCCTGGAGACCGCAGGTTACTGATGAGTGTCTCCAGGTATCTCCGTATCACTCTGCCTCCTTTCCGCACAATATAGACCCAACAAAAGTGAAACCTCCTGTTCACCAGGAACAAAAATGAATCACACAAAACAATAGTAACGTGCTGTCAGTGAAGGTCAGTAACGGTAACGGCGTTGTAATGATGGACTTAGTAATTCGTCAGATTAACCTGTTACTGAAAAAGTAACACTGATATTCCCGACTAGGGATGGATGATATGTTATCATGTGCAATATATCATCAAAGAAATTCCTCATGGTAACAATTTGTCATCTCATGATAAAAATCAGGTTGTATTTACAGTTGAAACTACTCTGCCATTTTTCAAGCCAAGTTATTTTTGCTGTTTGTACCATTTGAATAAAGGGGTTGAATTTGTTCTTCGATTTCTTGTTTGGTGTCACTACAGTTTTGCAGTACGAGTTTACTACTTGAACTTAATTGATGTAGTTTAGTGGCTTCTAGTATTGTTTTAGGGCTTTCAAGACAGAATGTAGGTGTAGATGTATAATACAAAAGATGAGGCTGATATTGTATTTACTATCCTCTGCGCAATGAATTCTGGGAGAAATGAGGCTGTGGAGGATACCCCAGCAGTAGCCTTTGCTACAGGCCAATCAGAAAAAAGGTGGATTCACATGGAGGATTCAGAGGCTCTTTGGAGGCTTTTGTAATGGGACAGTCTTGTGGTATCACACAGCCCTAATGAAGACATTGACATTTGAAACAAGTTCATTTTTGAAATGGGGCATAAATAAACCTTCAGTCTTTGGCTGCAGATGCATCCACAGAGGTGAAAGCAGCATCTGTGATATATTTTAGATCAGTTAGTTGCTAATTAAAGAATCTTTCATCCAAGGTTTTCCAGTAACTTTCCCAAAGCACACAAAAAGGTTTCTCTCCTCTGATGCCTGAAATAACAGAAATTATTGATAGTCTTGCAAGTGCAGGGGGCTTATTAAAAGCAGATACGGAGAGTCAGGCTGCACATCAGTTTAAGTTTAAGTTTAATTGTTTATATAGCCCTTTACAGTACCCATTGGATACATCACATCAGAATCATATAGGACCATCCACTCATGCTGCTGTAAACGACCCCAGACATTCATTGTGCAGAGAAAATCCTTCACTAAGCAAGGGAGGGGGAGGAGCTTCGTGGTAGAGGAGGTGCTCTGTGGTAGCAGCCGTTCTGGCAGCCATGTTGGTTTTCACTGGAAATTCAGGGATTTCTCAAATTTGCGTAAATGAGTCAAAGTAACCCCCAGGGCATGTTTTATGGGGATGAAATGACATGATAAGATAATAAAAAGCAAAAAAATTTCAATTATTTTAGCTTTTTTTTTTCACCAAAATTTTTTGGAGCAAATTTAGGTGAAGGCTACTCTAGATGGACCCACATAAACGTTTTCCACGGCATCGAAACGAGAAAATGGCGACTTTCCTCCTGGATCGGTCAGCACACTTGTTTGCTAATGTGGCTAACGTTAGCTGTCAGTTATAAACTCCTCTGCATTCCTTGTTGGACATGCTTCAGGTTGCTGGTCACTGTTGTATCTGCAGCGAGCCTGGCAACCAAATGGCTGGAGTTGTTTTTCTACCATTGCATCTACAACCTAGACACACGTAATGTCACTGTTCTGTCCGTATTCCATATTCAACCTTTATGATTGAACTTTTATCCTCTCACTTGTGTCCAATCACATGACTTTTGCAGACTTGTGTATCTCTAGCAAAAAAAAAAAAAAAAAATTATGGTGTGAATGCACCATTCGAGTACTTCTTTAAAGGTGATAGCTACAAGTTTAATTCCTCCCTACCAGTAAGTGTCACACTCACTTCCTCAGTTAGCATCAGGAATGTTACAGAACCAGTTAACCTTTAATGAGATTAGCAAATGTTTAACTTGCATATCCAAGTGTATCTATCTGCGTCTTGCAACCAAGGGGCGTGTCCTATAGTGGGCGTGTCAGATGGTGTCACATAGTGGGTGGGTCTTGTTAGGTTTAGGGGAAGGGTCAGGGGTATTGCTATTTCTACACAGAGAAATCGAGCTAGCAACTGCAAAGCTAATGCTAATGGCGCAGAATCCTTTAGTGTAGATGTTTGCATGGTAATCAGATGTAAATATTTTGGACCTGATAAAATCGATAAAACAATTCTATATATGCTATTAAAATTTAGGAAAATGAATATTTCGATTCCCTCTAGACATCCTGTGGATGTTTTATTTTTCAAAAATTGTTTTGATGAAAAATTTGTAGCTATGACCTTTAAAGATTAAATGTAAATTCATGCAGTCGATTGTCGATCCCTTGAGCTATGTGATGTCACAAGCCCTTATACTGTACTTTATCAAGGAGAAGTTGGATCATTGCATGCATTCACTCTGTCCTGGTCTACATTCTTACATCAGTCCAGTCTCTGTTGTCTTCATCATTAAGATGGCGAAGACATCCTGGTGAATAAAGCAAAAGCATTAGCTCAAGTTAAACTTGCATGTTGTGTTCAGCTTCTTGTTTGCAACTGCAACCTTGACAAGTGAAACAAAGAAAGCAGCTACTGCTTTTCTTGGCTGTTGTGGAAAAATAAAGTATTACCAAGAGCTATGGTGGGTTGAGAATAAAAAGGATCATTTATTTACAAAGAATAAGCAAATACCCCTTGCAAGCAGAGCGTCACACAGAAAACAAGACCTGTGCTTGGGCTGTTTGCGAAAACGGCCAAGACAGATGTGTAGAAACACAGAATCTTACTTTGTCATGCAAGAGAAAGATTAATGACATGCCAAAGTCGAAGACAGAATAACTGACACTGACAGAATAACTTTTGTTTTTTTTAACCTGGACCGTATTTCCAGGAATTTAAGTATACTTGCATTTATTCACCTGTAAAATTTCTCTATCACTCTGACTCCTTTGGAATATATTTAGATTAATCGCAATCCAGTGAGTTCAGATTTAGCTTTATTGGGGGGCTATACTTATTAATGCAATCTT
This sequence comes from Atherinomorus stipes, assembly GCA_023101725.1. Lineage (NCBI taxonomy): Eukaryota > Metazoa > Chordata > Actinopteri > Atheriniformes > Atherinidae > Atherinomorus > Atherinomorus stipes. The sequence continues at coordinate 10,237 of JALJCO010009082.1, forward strand.
ACTGACATTAACTAGAAAATAAATGGTCCGTACTGGGCTTGTTGTTCAACAAGAGGAAGTATTGTAATGGTAACTAAACTCCACGAAATTCCTGCCCCAGTCAAATTAATTCTTATCCAAAGATAAGTAAATAACACCAATAACATGACAAATAGTCATAAATAGATCAAATTATTTATGCTATATTAAAGAAAAATATTGCAAAAAATATATTTATCTCATCCAGATAACAGTGTGGAAGCAATGGTCGTCCTGGGTTTTCCAAGCCTGCTCTAAAGGGAGAAACACCACAGACTAAAGACTTTCTGAAAACACTCGAGGAGCACTTCAACGTTGAGAAAGTTCAATATGAGGTTTGCACTCGAGTCGTCCAAGTGTCCCTCTGTGCCATGAAGCATCACACTCACATGGAAAAGGAGCATCTTCAATCAAGAGCAGAAAGATGATGTCTCCTTTCACACAAAATGCTCAGGTAGAGGCTGAAGTTCTGCACCCACATACTGCAGCTGCAGGTCCATTAATCATTTGCAATTAATAAAATTACTTATTGCACATAAAGAGATGTAAAATCTCTGCTTTTTATCATGGAGAGTTTAGCAGGCATTAGTTTGCCAGCCATGACCACTAAACAGGCATATGCAGAAGTGTTTTTCATGTCAGCGCATGTCAAGTTTGGCAGGGTTATATGCAGTTTCCATTTCATTTTCCCCCATTTCTTCTTATGCTGTTTCTATTTTCTTTTTCTCTCTTCTCTCCTCAGAGTTTTGCCCCAGAATTGCATTCCTGCCCTTGTGCTGTGCTCATCTAAAAAGCTTGCTGTGCTGTCCTTTCACTGTCTTTCCCTCTGCTGTGTTATTCCTCTTTCATTTGCTCCCTTGCTCCTTTCTGGCATTAGTTGCTCAGCAACATCAAGTCGCATTTGTTGGTAAAGAAAAAAGATGGCTAGGAGGAAACGGCACATTCAGTATGAGGGCTCCTTTGTCATTTTGCAGGTGGTGGGGAGCTGGTGGGTTTAAAAAGCACTACTGACTGCACTTCCACTCCAGCTGTTTTATAGAGATTGTACATTCCCCTACTTCTTATTACAAAATGTACATTTAAACAGAACTGCAATTAATGGTATCATGTGGAGTTGCAAACCACATGTGGTCCAGTACAGTCCACTTTGTGTTTGCTCTGTTGTGCAAGGACTCTGTAAATGAACAGCAGTGGACACTCCTGAGATGTGCTGTTTTCTAGTTGTGGATTCCAGCTTGTTGTATGAGGCTGCCAACTCTCTGTGAGGAGAAAAAGAAAATGGAGGCTGCAAGTTGGTGTCACTAAAAACAAAAAAATAGATCATAGGGGTAAAGGCTCTAAATATGTAGCTCCTGTGCAGCTAAATATCTGCTTTTGTTTTGTTTTATTTGACTGTCTCAGGTTGTGGATCGGCAGAAATATGCAGCAACGGTGAGGTGTCATCACACAAAGGTGCTTTTCATGCTGACTTGTCTGGACAGGTTTCCAGATGATGCATTTGTGCTGGTGTGGAAAGTAAAGCAGATATCTGAGATCCAGTATCATTAACTGGATTGTGAAGGAAAGCAAAAAGAAAGAATATGACATGATTTACGCCAAATAATCCCATGTATTCCTTCTTTTATGACACAAAACAGTTCACTAGAATGTAAAAGAACCCCCCAACCCCTGGGATCCAGTTTGTTTTGTGGACTTGGAGAAGGTGTTTGGCCTTGTCCCCAGATGGTTCCTGTGAGGAGTGCTCAGGGACTATGGACTACCAGACCCCTTGTGTGGGCAGTCTGGTCCCAGTACGACCGGTCCTGGAGCATGTAGCTCTGGTCCATTTCTGGTGAGGGTTTGACTTCACCAAGGCTGCTGTTTGTCACCAACCCTGTTCATGACCTTATGGACAGGATTTCTAGGCGCAGCTGAGGTGTTGAGGGGATCCGGTTTGGTGGCCTCAGGATCGGGTCTCTGCTTTTTGCAGATGATGTGGTTCCGTTGGCGTCATCGGGCCGTGATCTCTAACTTTTGCTGGAGCGATTTGCAGTGAAGTATGAAGCGGCTGGGATGAGAATCAGCACCTTCAAATCCAAGACCATGGTCCTCACCCAGAAAAGGCTGGAGTGTCCTCTTCGGGTCGGGAGCGAGGTCTTGCCCCGGGTGGAGGAATTCAAGTATCTCGGGGTCTTGTTCATGAGTGAAGGATGAATGGGGCAGGAGATGGACAGACGGATCAGTGCGGCGTCTGCAGTGAGGAGATAGGGTGAGATAGGGTGAGGAGCTCGGTCATCCGGGAGGGACTCAAAGTAGAGCTGCTGCTCCTCCGTATAGAGAGGAGCCAGATGAGGTGGCTCGGGCATCTGGTGAGGATGCCTCCTGGATGCCTCCTGGTGAGGTGTTCCAGGCACGTCCCACTGGGACAAGACTCTGGGGAAGACTCAGGACACACTGGAAGGACTACTTCTCCTGGCTGGCTTGGGAACGCCTTGGGATCCCCCCGGTTGAGTTGGCGGCTGTGACCGGGGAGAGGGAAGTCTGGGCTTCCCTATTTAGGCAGCTGCCCCCGCAACCCGATCCTGGATAAGCGGAAGAAGACGGTACGGAAAAAGACAATTGTCACATTTAATATAAGATAGCTAAACCAGAGTCACAATATTGTTCAGGCTGATGACAGTCAGTTATAACTTATTGTCCAGATCCATCAACGGCTCAGAAACGGAAAATTTTATTTCTATAAGCTCCAAAAAGGGTCTGCCAGAATCTTCCTTGGCAAACTGCTCCATGCTTTGTATTACACTGCAGCAAACTGTCATGAATAAGATGTTGCATAATTTGTGGACATGATGCAACACCACTGCTGACCTGAGGTTGGTTAGGCTCATTAGTAACATTACTCACTTTGCCTCTTAGTGGTTTTAATACTCTGGATGATTGGTGTATAATATACGTTTAGCATAGTTCTTTGCTACTTTTCAAGATCTTTGACTTATCATCTTGACTCTTCCATTATAATAAACTCCCAGACATGGTGTGATTTCTCCAAAGGAAGCCAGAGAACCTTTAACAACACCCTGATCTCAGTTTTCTCAGCTAATTACAATCTGCAGCACACCAATTAACTGTTTTTAAACTAACTGGTTCTTGAAAACTGGGAGCTGAATGGCCTCTTGAGTACGACTCCTCCTTTGTTTGAACCAAGTATAGATTGCTTTATTATCTCCGTAATAAAATTAGTCGTTGTTTATTACTTAATATACGGATGGAAGTGTAGATCTGATGGGGGGTGTAATGCATGCTGCCTATGCATGTGCCTCTTATGAGCTTATGCTAATTAAGCCAAGAGATTTAGCAATTAACTTTAAACTAAAGAACAAACCAATATTTTTTTTTGTCTCTATTTTTAAGCTCCGATAATAAACTTCTGTGGAAGTTTTTTGTAGGATCCTCTTGTTCAGGTTTCCTAGAAATAATGATCTGCATTTCAATCAGTGTATGATGTACATGTACATCATGAGGTGTGCATATCACAGCTGCAATGCACATGATCATAATGGATGATTTACTCAGTTTAACATTCAGCTCTAAGCTCTATCATCAGTTTCATCTGTTTTAATTTGCTGTAAAGAAATCTCTTCATACTGTTATGGCATCAAAACACTTGTTTTTTTTCTCTTCTTTCAAGTTCAGTGAACCCAATAAAAAGGTAGATAATTGGGGGCAAAGACACTGACTTCATTTTCTTTCCCCTTTTCTGACTATTTTGTTTTACCACAAGATAAAACCACAATAATGACAGAATTTTACTAAACCTTTTTAATAAACGCAGCCTGATCATAGAGGGTGACACGGATGCATCGTTGTAGGTTTTAAAGACAAAAATAGAACAAAAGTAGATGCAATCAGAAACTTCTGTCCGATAATTCATGCCAAACAGTCATGTTTAAGTTTAGAGACATCTCGACAAAAAACTCCCCTGATGACTACAGTGCTTTATTCCACTGATTTCCCCCTTTGTGAGCCAAACTGTGTATTTGCATGATTATTAACGGTTTGGCTTGTCTGAGCAAGGAATAGCTTTGTCTTTTCTTCCCTCCTCAGTCTGCTCATCTCATTGACTCTTTTTCTTTCTTTTGACATGAAATATTTTGTGCCGCTGAAGTGTGTGGACAAGCAATCTGACCACCTTCTCGCATGACTGAGAAGTCTTGTGGAAATGCCAGCTTGCTCTCGCTGAACCATAAAAGCTGCTGTGCATATAAACATTCTGCGAAAGTTCAGATTTTTTAAATTACAAAACACGCTTGGCCTTCAGTGACAGTCACAGACGAAGAAATATTTGTGCCTAACAGTTATTTAATGGGCATTTAATTTTCATGACCATTTCACGTTTTTTCTCTCCAGTGTATATTTACCCCTACTCTAGGTTTCTTTTTTTCTCTGCCAGATTGTTATCATCACCTCGGTATTGTACGCATGTTGGCCCGCATCCCCGTATTGGTTCTCCTGCCTGGTTTCTTTTGTTGTTTTTTATTAAACCAAGTTCATTCTCCAGTCCGCATTTGGGGACCTTGTCTACGGCTCCAGCCCTTGACAACATTGCTGTGAGGGTGTTGTTTCTTTTGGAGCATGTAAGATGAAAAAAATGAAAAAAAAAACATTAAGTTTGCCATCAGCTTTATCTCATTGCTGCTTCTTCTCTTCTTGTGCACTCATCCTCTTCCCTGAACAGCCAATCAATGACCTCTTTCTCCTGCAGCTGTGATGCTGATCCTACATCAACAGCGCACAAAGGCAATGGGGTACACACCTAAAGCACAAGAAACACATACAAAACCCCAAACTGTCTTTATTCATACAATGCAGAAGTGGCAGAAAATAGCATACAAAGAACTTACACCTTTATTTTATTGTTTTAAGCACATACATTTTCTACAAGAGTATAAGACAAGGGTCAGTCCATTCCCTCAGATGCCCAGAGGACACATGCTGTGACCGAGCCACACAAATATAGAATTACCTCAGCAGCGTGTTATTAAAGTGTCAGCCTGGCGGCCTCATGGTCAAACACTCAATAACAGCTCATTCGCTTCTCTTTATTGATGCTTTAAGTTCACTGAATGTTCCAGTTTGAAGTCTATATGCGAAAGTGCTTCACCAGTTATTTCAATACAACAGCAGAAATATTCCTTCCTCCCGTCTGCACTCTTCACTGCCGGACTTTATTGTCAATAAATACAGTTATAGTCAGAAGATGAACGCTGCGGCTCTCTTTACAACCGACTTTAATCAACATAAGCTGAGGTGATGAGGCTGTTAACTGAAACTCACGGTGCGTGAAGAAGGTTGACGTCTTCACTTTTGGACTTCTCCAGTTCTCAGAGAATCTTTCCACATGTGATCCGCGGAAACATCCAAGCCAGTTAACAGCCTGGATAAAGTAACACTACTGAGGAGGAGCGAGGCTGGATGGGGGTAATAGATTAGATCTCATTATGCCATTTAATTATGCCTCATGGGCAAAGGAAGAGGAATTGTTTCTTGATGGCACTGACGGGTTTCACGTGGTCAGCAGCAGGCACCTCACCCTCCAGCAGCCTGCAGACTACACATGTACATCAATCAGTCAGCATGGGATAATGTACATCGTCTGCCTTGGAGGGCTTTTTCAGCTCAACGGATTAAGCCACCCATGAGTGACATCATCAATTTTCAGCTCAAATAAGGGATTTAGCTGAAAATCCATTGGCTTATCAAATAAATGTCCAAAATAAAGGTTTGAAACTCTCACGTCAGAACTATTGGAGATGATTGATTCTTTAATGAGGACGCTTTAAATCCTCACTCCTGATTATCTAAATAAATTGGATTTGGTTACCTGCTGAACAGATCAAAACTATGTCATTATTCAGAAACTACCAATGAAAACTAGAAATTCTAATTATGGACGACAGTACTGGAAAATAAAAAGTGGCTTGTCCTGAAAGCAGCAGATAAAGATGTGAGTCTTTCAGGTAGACTGTTTTGAGACTGGACTTAAAATGCTTATGATATGAATAAAGCTGCGGAGGAGGAGGAGATGTGCTCTAAATACCAAATCCAGGACTGCAAAGAGCATTATTACCTGTGAAAATGGAGGCCAGTCTTTTTAAGAGACACTGAATGAGATGTATTCTTCTTTCTTTATCTTTTCTTTGGAAGAATGAGAGAAAGTTTTGCTCCACATACTTTTTTTAAAACTATTTTTAAAAAAATATTCTCGTCTGAACTTTTTCTTTTGTTGTGAAAAACTGCACACTGAATAGTCTAACTTCCTCCTTGAAAGGCTCAAATAGTTCTTTTATATAACAAGTTAAAAAAAATATCCTGCTCATTTAAAACAGGTAAAAGCACAATCTATCTTCTACACAAACAGTTCCATAGATACACATTTCCACACATGCCCAACCAATAAGGGCAGAGCACTGTCAAGAGTCAATAAAAGCCAAAAGTTGAACTTAGATCAGTATTAGAGTTATGAGTGTGAATCATCTTTAAAAAGTTTACAGCCCACACACTAAAAAGGACCAACCAAAGAAAATTGGGTTATTTTTTTACCCAACTTTCGGGTTGAATATTTAACCCAGAACTTGGGTTATATTGATAACAATGTTGGGTTTTTTTTAACCCAGAAGTTGGGGCAACAACCCAAATGTCTGGGTTGAAATAACCCAGAAATTAGGAAAAAGGAGGATTGCAGGATTCTAAGAAGATACACTTCCAGCCAAAAGTTTGGGCACACCGACACATTTACTGTAATAGGAAGTGCATAAAAGTTTGACTGGTTGTGTATATTTGACTTTGACAAAACCAAATGTTAAACACAATGTTCAGATGCCCAAATCTACTCAGAATGACTCCAGTGTTACCCGATCAGACATCTAAGTATGAGCTGTTTGTTAAATGAGTACAGCGCAAGTTCCAGCTTTTTTCCAGAAATTCCCCCCTCGGGTACCCCGTCGCAGAGCTTCTTGTGGAGTACATAATGACTTGACAAAAACAAACTTTTTTCTTGTACTTGCAGCCTCGAGGGCAAGAACAAAGTTCTTGCTTCTTGTGGAGTATGTAACAAGCTTTATATACATGAAGCTCCCCTTGGGAAAGTAAATCTGTTCAACACAACAAAGCAGCCAGATCATCATTGTGTTTACGAAGCTGGACAGGACAAGTTTAAAAAAAAGAAAAGAATAAATAATTGTTAAAGAAAAATCCTGTATGCTTCCAACCTGAAAGTCTGCTTCTTACTAGGTTTGATGGTACACCTACCTTCATCTTGTACATTCCTGGAGTGGTTGTTATGTCTGGAGGTCGTTATGTCTGGAGGCTTCAGTACTGAAGCTGGAGACCATGCTTCAGTACTTTGTGTTCCAGCTTGGAGCGTCACGTGACAGCTGTGTTTTGTTTTATGGAAACATGTCATATGCTGGCAACTGGATATCAACATGCGTTGCTTTTTGAACCTGTATCAGTCCTGACTGAGCAACGAAACACAACACATTATTGAAGGAAAAGAGAGATAAAGTGACAAAATGATCGGACAAGAGTCAATATTGGACTGAACTTCACCAGAGAGACAGCTCAGAGAAGAAACGATGTAAGACGATGCTTAATTAGCTGTTAGGGGTACCAGAGTATGAAAATTCGGCCAAAGTTCAGGAGTGCTGCTTTATATCTACAAAACTTATTTGATTCTTTATTTCTTTCAGTTTTATGAGCTGCAAAAAGACTGAATCCTTCAGTGAAACCTATTAGTATTCCTGTATGAAAAAAGTTAAATAAGTTAATAAGTGTTTAACTTATAGAAATACGTAACAGCAAATTTCTCCATAATTTCAACTACAAGTAACGTAAGGATGAAATTAAATGACTAACTCATAAAGTAAATCCCACTCATTTTGTCGAATTGTTTTAGCCATTTTGTTCTTACAATAAACGATAACAACTAAAGCTCAAAGACTGATTCCTCCCTGGTACAGTAGCACTATAGGGAGCAGTCCTCTACATACATGCAGTCTGTAGATTTGCAGGGCATTATGGGTGATGGCCTTCTGACAACCAGAACAGACCACAGCCAATCTCTGCTCTTTTAGGGCAGCCATGAATAAATCAAGTGTTAAATTGCCAATATGGCTTGCTTCTTCACACTTCAATCATCCAATCCAATAAGCAACGCCAACCAAGAGTCAATAGCAGAATAAGCTGTTTGGCATGTTTTTTATTGATGCTACCCACTTAATCAACTCTGCTGTTCATCCCACAAATGCATTTTCCTTACAAATGTGGCTCAGTTTAAGAGGAAAAACAGGCTTTCTTACAGTGTCATTTTAACCATGTATAAATAATCTATTACCCTTTATAATTTTGATTATAGTCCACTAAATCTACTGCAGATTTAGTGTCCTGCAACATTTTATTTAGTTGACTAAGGGTGAATTCCAATTGCCCCCTTGGCCCTAACCCTTCGTTTTCTCTGTTCCTTTGAAGGGGTAGTGGTGTCCCGATTGTGTTCAGACCGAGGGGGAGGGGGGAGTGGTAGGGCTACAGGCCCATTTATGCCCAATGCAGAAGATGAAAACACAGACGGACGGACAGTTTCGTTCCGTCTTCTGCGTCAGTTACACACGTACTTTGATGCGTTTTCGAGGGTCTTGTTGGTCCGTCACTCGATGCAGATGACGGAGCAAAACCATCGGAAACTGTGGGGTCAGTGCTGAGCTGTGAAGCTGATATGCAGCCAGCGAAAGGAAGAAACCAGAGAAGAAGAACAGGAACTGGAACAAAAACAACACGAAAACAGCTGGTGCCAAATAGCCCAATAAAAGCACCCGAGAAAGAAGACGCCAAACAAACAGAGAGAATCTGCAGACATGGATGCAGCTTTTAAAGAGAGGCTGTGCAAGTGTGTCCGAAAATACACTCATATACGACGTCACATCGCCAGGGCACAGGGACAGGCAGCGCTGCCACCTAGTGGAAAAACTGGTTTATGAACCATGGGAATGCAGAAGACGTAAGGAAGTATGAAAGCAGCCACGCAGGGCGATGCATGAAACGGACGTCGCCATTTACGTACGCAAGGGAACATAAATGGGCCTAAAGTGGCCTTCGAAGCAGAATTTCTCTGGGGACATACTAGAAAATAAATGGTATGATATTACTCACAAGTTCATGCGAAATATGGGCAAAATGGCGAGGAAACCATCAGTGGCGGGCAGCCAAAGAAATGCACAAATGTGGGGTATTTTTTGTGAGTAAATAAAATATGAAAATCGCTATTTTAAGGTCCCTTTAATGTATTACAGACAATTTTATTCCAAATGTGAAAAAATCATTATTTTCTTAACGCTACATGCATCTGCTCATGCCTGTAACATAAGGTTAACGTTAAGCTCAAGTCGAAGGTGTTTCTTTTCTATTGATTTTTACGTTTTCCCGCCCAGAGCCAAAAAAACAATCCAATCACCCAGGAGAGGGGGCATTATTGCTGCTGAAGACGGCATTTTTTTTCAAAACAAATCTTTATTGACAGTTCAATGTTGCAGACAGCATTACAAACTCTTCCGGACACAACCGTGATGTCAGTTTACTTCGCCACGGATGACTTTTGGTGACATACAGTATGAGGATTTGCAAGGGTTGTCCCAGTTTGCTGTCAAAACGAACACGGATCACACTTTAAATGGGAGATGGATAAAATACAACCAGGAGCTCCAACTCTGAGGCTTGATAGTGATTATTTATCATGGTTGTCATGGTTTTAAATAGCCTGTAAGCAAAACAAGACTGTCTGGTACCCTGATACCAGCTGTAGTACTGTACAGGCAAAGTGTTAGAGCTCTTACACAACTTTTCAAACCATGGTATTATGGTATTATCTTAAATAACACTATTAATCCATGGGCCAGACAAGCATAACCCAAGGTGACAAATTTTTTTTTTAAAGATCCATGTCTGTAGATAATATTTTGGTATGATAACCCCTCCTGAGAGGCAGCTGTTTCATTGTTGTCTGCTTATAAAGTAACACTTCATTCAGAAAATGACATTTTAGTTGGTTTAGAGTCATGTTCAGGACATCTGTCAAAGTTTAACAATATTGTGCTTGGTATTATTCTAAAGGAGACCTGTTAAAGTTTATATAAAGAAAACAACTGTGTATAACTGAATAAATATTTGCTTTTGATGCACTAATATGCTGCCGGTGTTAGTTTACCTGCTGCAGCATCAATAAATTATCATTCAGAGATTTTTTGTTGCATCACTTCATCCTTGTTTCAACTTGATCAATTGAATATGAACACAGAGGCCGATCTCCTCCCTATAACGCTCCTCCATCCTCTTTTCCTGAGCCGTATTCTTACCCTTTAAAACAAAGCAGTGGCCTTTGAAAGTCTACCTGTTTAATGTTTGAACAGGCGCTGCCAAGATCTTTTCTAGCATGTCCTCCCGTCTCTGGAAGATTTGCTTTGCCTGTCCTTGGCAGATAAAAACTGTCTTCACGCTTGTCCCCTTACCCGCTACTTGATTGTGCTTTGGCTCTCCACTTCCCAGGAGGTGCAGTAAAAATTTATTGATAGGAAGGTCTGAGAGCCTGTTGTCCTGTTCGAGATTCACGGCCATACACCGGCTACAATATCAAGTGCAAGAGATGAGAGAGTGCAGAACAGGGCTCATCTGAACTTATTCAAATGAGCGAGTGTCTTTGAAGGGATGAGCTTTGTTAGGGGTCCCTGTGGAGTTGCTGCTGACAGTCCTTCAGGTTTTCTAACAAGGGAAGCCTTGGCATGTGCCGTAGGCCTTATTCACAATCACTTGGTGCGCCTCTCTGATCACTTCCTCCATTTCTTTATCTTCCCTTTTAATTGTGACCTTGAAGTCCACTTGAGGATTTTAAAAGGCGAACACGAAGAACAAATATAGCATTTGGAGTCATTTCGTCCACTGAATCACTCCCAGCAGTCATGTTCTTTTTCACCGGGGAAGTTCTGCGATCGGCCGACACCTGTTGTCCTGCGATGGACTGCATGTGCGTCTTTTTTTTACTCACCATCTTCCTCATCACTGAATGGTATTCAGATGCACTGCAGCAGCAGAAAACAGCTCATTAATAATCAGCTAGCCATCATTCTTCATGTATAATAATACAGATATGCGCCTTTCTTTCAAAGCAGCGACTCAACGCTTTAGGAAACACACACCTTGCCAAAGGTTAGACAGAAAGATCAATGCTGCTCTCATTCATCTGCTAGATCCAACGCTACAGCCAGCAGACTGGAAGGAGAGGGAAACGAACTCAACCTTATCATCAATGACCATCAAATGTTAAGTTCATTACACACCTTGCTTCCAATTTGGTTGTTTCCTACAGGAGAACAAGCAATGACATCAGTCACTGGTCTGAATCAGAAGCATGGAGAATGGCTTCATGATAAGACCACCTTTTCCAGTTTAAGGTCTGTTCCTTGAGGGAAAAATCCTCGAGTGAACTGAAAACGGACTAAAGTTTATTGCCTCCTCTACCAACATAACATCCCATTGAATCAAAATAATGTTCTCGTGACTGGAGTTCACCAGTGGCTGAACTGCCTGGACAGCTCATCCAATTGACTTGTCAGTCATTCCTGACCGGGCATTAAAATCAAACCCGTCACCCCGAAACATTCCTTGTTTCAGATTGACCCTTTTAAAAAGAGGTCTGTCGGAGCCACAGTTGACTCATTTCTCATTTTTCATTCCCAGCTTGTCACAAACAAACCTTTGACCTCACTTTCCAAAGCAGAAAGAGCCTATCCAGCAGCATTTCCCAATTATTCATCTTAATTAAAAGATGAAAGTAGATGTTTTTTGTTGTTGTATCAGGTGATGCGAATGGATGCATACACATTCACAAATTTAAAGAAAAATCAGGTGTTTTTTCATGATTGACAATCTTTATTATTTTCAAATGTACGAGAAGGCAACAGAGTGCCATCCAGGAGACCATCAACGCTGGTTACAAGCATATCTATCTATCTATCTGTCTGTCTGTCCGTCCGTCCATATATATATGTATATATATATATATATATATATATATATACAGTCATCCTCAACATTATTTATATCCTCTAATCAAAGAAAAGACCAAATTCACAATAGTGGGTCAAATAACAAGAAACTAAAGACACTAATAAGTAAAAATTTACAAAATTCTGATTTAGTGAAATAAAACATTGATTTTGAATTGTGGTTGGAAATTATGGTAATTAAAAAGCAACCAAACAAAAGCTGTCCCAGACACATTGGAGTACCTTTCCCATGAACATTGGATCAAAATACCTGGTCAATAGGTGCAAAAGTGTTTTTGAACATTACAGAAAACACCTGATTGCTGTGATTGCCTCAAAGTGTTGCTCAACAAAATTTTAGCTTCAGATCCCTATGAAGTGAAGGTGGGGGGGAACTTCCAGGGCTACGACACTAAGCCTCTTACTTCCTATCCTTCAGAGCCTTAGAACATCTGTTACTAAGTTCAGGAGGTCGTAAATCAAGGTCTTACCAGGAGCAGACCTGTATATACTTTATTAGTTTATAACGGTGACTATTCTCTGCTCGCAGCAGTCTCTATTTAAACATGGACTTCATAATCATACTCGCCCCTAATGGGAAAGATTAGAGGAAGTATTCTTGTCTCATCAGTGTGTCAGAGAGGAAGCTTAACCCTTAGCGATGTTCCAATGAGTAAGGGACTCAGTGCGTGAATCAGGTTTTCCCTCAGGCAGTCTGAAATCTTTTATTAAAGCAAGCAAGCAAAAAAATACAATCAAATACAATTCAGTACCTAAGTCTTACTCCCAACCATTCTGGAAAGATGAATGTCTAAGGAGAAAACAAGTTGCATAGTTCTCTGTCTGTTCTTATCTAGAAATCAGCCTCCGTCCTATTCTATCTCCCCTAAATGAGCCTCCCAGAGAAGCTCCATGAGCCTCCTCAAGAGGCTGTGAGCCTCCCAAGGAAGCTCTTGAAAACTGAAGTCATCATGTTTTATACCTCTGCTGAAACCCACCTTAATGTGGGACAGACAATCCTTAAAAAGGTAATCTTCAAGACAATTGGATATAATACACATTAAAGACTGTTTGTTACTCAGGTTTGTCCTAATAAGGTTTTAACTTTTAGTTAGCTTTCAACCCTGCAGCTGACATTCTTGCAGGAAGTGCATGCGTGTGTGTTTAGTTCTATTTATATTGGGAGGAAGTGTAGCTGGGCTAGCTGAATTATATTTCTGACTTAGGCCTACATGTTTAAAAACGAATGAAAAAGGTAAGAAAAGGTTAAAGTCAAGTTCACACTACACAACACCCATCATGCTTGTTTGTTTTATTTTTTGTGTGTGTTTCTTTTTAATATTTCTTAAGAACCATAATTCAAAACCAATGTCATGATTTTCATAGAATGTTTCTCATGATTTAAATAATTTGTCTCATTATTGGAATAGAAATAGAAAAATGACACTGACAGCTGATTTTTTTCCTTCTTTAATTGGAGGATATAAATAATTTTGGGGACGGTATCTATCTATCTATCTATCCCTCTCTCTCTCTCTCTCTCTCTCTCTCTCTCTCTCTCTCTCTCTCCATATATATATATATATATATATATAAATATATATATATAATAAAAAAAAAAAAAAGAAGAAAAAAAAAAAAAGGAAAAAAAGAAAAAAAAAAAAAAAAAAAAAAAAAAAAAAAAATATATATATATATATATATATATATATATATATATATATATATATATATATATATATATATATATAAATAAGGGACTTTTTAAAAGGCTCAGGGCACTTAAGAAGATGTTTTGGATTACTTACCTGATAAGAATGTGACACTGAGCCTACAATACTGAAGCTTTTCACACTATTCTAATTTTTTGAGTTTTTGAATTTAAGGTTTTCTTAAGCTGCAACTTCTATTCAGCAACATCCAGACAAATAAAAGCTTGAAATATATTGATTTGCATATTATTTACCTATACAATATGTAAATTGCAACTTTTAAGTAGAAATAAATTAACTTTTTTCGGATATTTTAATTTTTTGGGTTGTACCTGTATATATAAGTAAGTTAAGAAAAAAAGAATTTTGCAAAAAACCAAAGAGTCCCCTCCTGAAAAACCTTCCAGTTGCTTTTTCGTAATTTTGTTTTGAGATATTATACAATGGATAATTGCCTGATCATAGTTCCTACTGTACATGACTTCAGACTGCATTCTTTGAGAGGCTGAGCTGTTGTGAGAGTAATTTCATCTTTGTGCCTTCATACAGCAGCTGATCAACCTCTTCATCTTCCCGAGAATGTGCTAACACCAGGCTAACATTGGTCGCTAATTAACCAGAACACAAACATAGCTTGAAGCAGATAACATCTCTGCACAAAGTTGTTTATGTATGGATGTGATGCTGATCGGTTGGAGTCAGAAAACAAGTTTATTCTCTGGTGTGTTGTTTAGATTTCCCAGGTCCGTCTCCAAGGACTGCGCAGGGCTGAAAGTCAGGATTGTGATTTGAAATGAATACCTCTAAATTTCTATGTTTGTGCTGACTGAGCGCTCTGCCTGCATGCTTAATATAACGCTTTAGGTTGGTGAATCATAATAATGAATATGAAGAGTGCAAACGGCAGTGTACGAGTCCCTGCTGAGCAGGGGATTTGCTTCAAATGTGCAGAGGAAAGGAGTCTAAAATCGAGGAGTTTTTAGATATTTGGAGAGAGACTTCATGCATGGAGCCAGAAATGTAGCCATGGTGGCTCTCATAAGCCCCTTTTTGGACAGAAAAGGTTCTAAGAACACAGTCTAAGAACTGTCCACCTCAAACTTCGTTTTCGGAACTACCCTTCCCCAGGGGAACCTTTTCATTTTGCATTCACACATAATGATAGGGATCGTGTGATGCAATTGTGACGTGTTACTATTAATAAAGACAGAAGAAAACAACACAACCACAAAGCTAGCATGTGAAGTACATAGCCAGAAGAGCTTAGATTTATACCAGGGTCTGTTCATTGTGTTGTCATTGTTGTTTTCCCTGTAACAAAGAGCTGAATCAGCAGTTTTAAAAATAGAGGAGGCAACAAGTAATAGAAGGGGTGGAGCTTCTTCACACGTGTTCAAGTGTATTGGCATCCTCCGATCATAGAAAAGGCGAATTCCCAACAGTCACTTAAAATACTTTAGAAACTGAAAAAGTAGTAATACACTGACTGGCCTTATTAGGTACACCTTATTAGGCACTCATTAGGTACACCTGTCCAACTGCTCGTAAACACAAAAATCTAATCAGCCAATCACATAGCAGCAACTCAATGCAGTTAGGTATGTAGACGTGGTCAAGAACCATCTGCTGCAGTTCAAACTGAGCATCAGAATGGGAAAGAAAGGTGATTTAAGTGACTTTGAACGTGGCATGGCTGGTGGTGCCAGACAGGATGGTCTGAGTATTTCAGAAACTGCTAATCTACTGGGATTTTCATGCACAACCATCCCCTAGGGTTTACAGAGAATGGTCCGAGAGAAAATATCCGGTGAGCGGCATTTCTGTGGGCACAAATGCCTTGTTGATGCCAGAGGTCAGAGGAGAATGGCCAGACTGATTTGAGTTGATAGGAATGCAACAGGTGTGGGGGAGATTTTCTTGGCCCACTTTAGGCCCTCTTGATAGTGCCAACGTAGCATGGTTTAACCACCGCAGCCTACCTGAGTATTGTTGCTGACCATGTCCATCCCTTTATGACCACAGTGTAGCATCCTCTGATGCTACTTCCAGCAGGATAACGCACCATGTCAGAGAGCGTGAATCATCTCAGACTGGTTCCTTAAACATGACGATGAGTTCACTGTACTCCGACGGCCTCCACATTCACCAGATCTGATCTCTATCCAACAGCACAGCTTTGTGATGTGGTGGAATGGGAGGTTCTCATCACGGATGTGCACCCAATAAATCTGCAGTAATTGTGTGATGCTGTCATGTCAATTCTACTGCATCAACAATGACACTCCCAATGGATAAGGATAATTTAATCGCATTTAATAATAAGGGGTGGGGGGGCCTAAGGGGGAGGGGGGCCCAAAATAGATAGTCTGCCTAATGTAGTCCATTTACTTAATCCGGCTCTGTCTAGAAGCGCATTTATGAGGTCACACTTATGTTGGACAAGAAGGCCTGGCTCTCAGTCTCTGCTGTAATTCACCCCAAAGGTGTTCTATTGGGTTGAGGGCAGGACTCTGTGCAGGCCAGTCAAGTTCCTCCACACCAGACTTTGCCATACATGTCTTTATGGACCTGCTTTGTGCACTGCTGCACAGTCATGTTGGAAGAGGAAGGGACCAGCTCCAAACGGGTCCCACAAAGTTGGGAGCATGGAATTGTGCAGAATGTCTTGGTATGCTGAAGCATTCAGAGTTACGTTCACTGTGGGGCCAAGCCCAGCTCCTGAAAAACAACCCCACACCATAATCCCCCCTCCACCAAACTTTTCACTTGGCCCAATGCAGTCAGACCAGTACTGTTCTCATGGCAACCGCCAAACCCTGACTTGTCCATCAGATTGTGAGATGGAGAAGCATGATTCATCTCTCCAGAGAACGCCTCCACTGCTCTAGAGTCCGGTGGTGGCATGTTTTACACCACTGCATCCAACACTTTGCATTGCACTTGGTGATGTATGGATGGATGGATGCAGCTGCTCGACCATGGAAACCCATTCAATAAAGCTCTCTGTGTGCTGATCTTGAGTTGACCTGAGGGCCACATGAAGTTCGGAGGTCTGTAGTGATTCACTGAAGAAAATTGGTGACCTTTAGCATCCGCTGACCCCGCTCGGTCAGTTATGTGGCCTACCACTTCATGGCTGAGTTGCTGTCATTCCTAAACACTTCCATTTTCTTATAATACAGCTGACAGTTGACTGTGGAATATTTAGGAGAGAGGAAATTTCACAACTGGATTTGTTGCACAGGTGGCATCCTATCACATTGGAATTGGAATTCAATGAGCTCCTGAGAGCGACACATTCTTTCACAAATGTTTTTAAGAACAGTCTGCATGCCTAGTTGCTTCATTTTATACACCTGTGGCCATGGAAGTGACTGGAACACCTGATTCCCATAATTTGGATGGGTGAGAAAATACTTTTGGCAATATAGAGTATGTTGGAGAAGGAACACATTGAAGACATGTAGGGCAGTGGGTCCTGAGGACCGGAGTTGAGAAACACTGATCTAGATTATTAGATTAAAGCTGTTTTATTGCTCATGTCCCTCCAAAGACCACAATTAACACAACATTGTGCGTTAGAAAGAGGAACATTATCATTTCCTTTCTTAGTACGACTCCCTTGATAAAGTCCCCCCCCTCGGCCTCCCTTGTATAAAAGCCTGGCTCTGGCACTGTTTAGGACATATTCAAGGGTTTATTCTTGGCTTTTGGAACAGGTTAGTTATAATTCAATTATAGTATTTAAAATCCTTCAAATGCCAGCAATGTGTCATTGCATATGATATCAAAATCTCCCTTTTCCTCGCTCTCTGCAAGCATTTTCAGATTCTACAAGAAAAAAAAAAAAGAAATGCAAGTGAATCCTTGAGATTGTAGCTTGCATCCCAGTTGGGGAGCCTCCACTAATTTGAACCACCAGAGCTGTTAACAATATCAGCCAATCAAAAACTAGTGTTTAAATGTATTTAATTAAAGCCTTTTAAAGTAAATTATATTTATTTGTGGAACATCATGAAGGAGCTTAATCTTGTTAAAGTTGAAAACAAAATGAGTATATTTAGTTTAATTAAGTAATGCAAAACATGGTGTGACTCAGTGAGTCATCAACCTCCTGCATTGAACCCTGCAGGCTGTTTATTTGCTGCTGACATTTTAGCTCTTTTCAGTTTCTCTTCATCACTAATTGCAAAAAGCCAAAATTACCTCAAACATTAAAACCCTGAAATGATAAGACCATTAAAACAAAGTTAAAACCAGTTACAAATTTTTTTATTTTTCTTCTTCTTCTGGATTTAAGCAGTAATCTCAAGAAGTTTTAAAGATGATTTTTCTTGATTGAAGGATGCAGATGTCTTGTGTGTTATACAAGCATCTGTCTGCATGTTTAGAAATCGCATTGTCTCGGTTCCACTACTAAGCATCCCTCTATAGGTGGGATTAGCCGTTCGTCATCATGTGCAAAAGTTATTTCACCTTTATGTCTTTTATTACATTAGAATGATTTTATCCTAAATGACTTGCAAGTGAAAAGAAATCTAAGACTATGCAGTTGTTTTCCGACTGAATGGGTTTACATCAGGTTTCATGGTCATCATAACTGTGTGCTGCAGACTCAGAACTCCACGCCAGCCAGTGGAGAAAAACACTAAATACATGCTTGTGGTTTATAAATATGCTTATGCTCATGCTCACACTGTGCAGTCAGTGCAGTCTGTACACACAGATGAGATATTCATGTTTTTTTATTGATTTATCTTCTAACTTCCTGAATTACTCAGCGTGTTGGATCATGTGCATTGCTGCAGAGGGTGATATCCTCTCCGACTGGTCAGCGGGGTCTGCAGGGTTTCCATGTCTCAGCATTGGTTGGGCAAGTTCAGTCCTCTAGTGGCAGTCCTGCAGGTTTAGGATGTTTTCCTGCTCTAACACCTGATTTGAAATAAAGGTTGGATACGGAATACGATAGTGACATCACGTGTGTCTAGGTTGTAGTTGTAACGGCAGAAAAAAAATTCTGGCCGTTGGGTTGCCGGAATCGCTGCCAATACGTCAAGTGAACAGCAGCCTGCACCATGTCCAACAAGTACGACTGCAAAGGAGTGTAACTGACAAATAACATTTGCCAAGTTAGCAAGCAAGTTAGCTTACTGGTCCAGAAGAAAAGCTGTCATTTCTGTGTGTGTTTTGATGCCTATGTCGGTCCATTTAGAGTAGGCTTCACTTAAATTTTCTGTAGTTTTTATTCTTCTCAGGTCACTCCTCTTCTGAGACAGATAGCAATATCTCTGCTAGCTTTGAAGCAGCTACTTGACTTGCTGATTCCACCATTTTTCCCTGTACCAGCCAAGCCGTGCTCAACATACTTTTGCCACATAGAGACCGTATTTGGCAACCCAAAATGGCGGCCTGTTTTGACTTGTAGATGTGAACATAATAATCAAACCCGTTAAAATATTTTCCATATTTATTTACAGGCTCATTTTTTATTTATAGAAATGCTGTACTTTCATTCGCCACTCCTCCAAAGGCCTAATGGAGTTTTTTTTTTTTTTTTTAATGTAGCTTTTAATATAATTGCTCCATATTCAACCATTAAATGGATCAAACAGCCCATCAAGCTCCGCTCAGTGACTCATTCATTTGAATCAGCTGTGCTATGGAAATATCTAAAGGCTGCAGTATCCTTCTCCGACTGCGTAATGCGTTATCCAAGTGCGTAACCACGGAGACCCCTCCAGCATTCATAGTTCTTCTTCATGGTGCCGAATACGCAGTGCAATTTCCCGCCCGATCAGTAGGGGTTGCTACGCTAGGCTGGCCTTGTCTATGATGCCGATGATCGGTAACTTCTGTGGTTATTTCGCTTCCGGTTACAGTGAGCAATGGTGTCCAAAAGAAAGACTGTTGTTGCTGCTGCTGCAGCTGAATAACATTGAAACAGATGCTTTTGATGCAAAAATGGAGACAATGGAGAGATTTTGGTATTTCCTCACTTCTTCGGCCAAACATTCTTTGGTTGGAATCATATCTGCGTCTCCGAAGGCTAGCCGGTGTTTCAAAAATGATGCTGCCAGTGTTTATGTTGTGATAGACCAATCACAGCCCTTGCCATCTCTGTTGCCCCTTGACGAAGTGACAGACACTTAAAAATATTTTGTGCAGCTGGAGACCACGTAGAAGCTCTACGACAGGCTCTCCGTCAACGTAGAGGGCTCTCCGTAACCTACGTAGAGCACTTTACAGACGACTATAAATTAGCCTGCAAACTTGCAGGACTGCAACTCTGCAGTGCAAATGAAAACACATTTAGTGTTACAGTTCTCAGACTGCAGATTTGAGGTTCTTAGTTACAGTTATCAGTGTAACACCCCCAAACACACACAAACACACGTTTGTTTTTATATCCCGTGGGGTATATCCATTGACATAATGCATTCCCTAGCCCCTTACCCTAAACCGAACACCCATAACTGATTGCCTAAACCCAACCCTTGTCCTAACCTTAACCAAAACCTATTTGTAACAAATGGGCCTTTTCCACTGCGCATTTTTGTACCCTTCCACACGACATGGCACACCTTATTTGTGTTTCCTCTGGGAAAACCCGTCACGAGCCGTTACGATTTTCCGCACCTGTTTCAGAGCTAGCTCTAACCGTGCTGAACCTACACAAAACATGACATACCTGATGGCTCTCCACTGATTGGCCAAAAGAAGTCGTCTTTATATGCGTCATATATGTTTCTTCTTGCCTCTTCTAAAAATATTGGGCTCTGTTTTTGGTGACTACAAGCCACAGAGAAAACAACAACAACAACAACAACAGCAGTAACACCTCGATATTATCCAATGCCTACATTGTTGTTTTAGCTTCACTGCCCACCGCGTGGCACGGCAGTGACGTCACGTCAATAGTAGACTACTATTTCTCCTGTGTGGAAACAAAACCATCCTGGTCGTCTTTAGCATGCGGTGCTGTTACTGAGCTGTACGTGCCGTGTGCAGCCGCAATGGAAAAGGCCCATTAATCTCTAAAACCAAATCTTGACCCTCAAAATAGGGTTTGTACCCGTGGGGACTGGGAAAATTTCCCCACGAGGGAAAGACATCCCCACGGTGATGGTAAAAATCTGAAACATGGTCCCCACAATGTTGCAAAAAATGCACCCACACACACACACCCTCTCTCTCCCTTTTTAACAGAGGTGTCCAAATATTTTATATTGGAGAGCTGACAATGACTGAGTGGATGGTTGCGGGCCAAAACTAAAAATTCATGTTGCAATGCAAGAAATTAAATATTTTTAGCCCATAGTGTAATTGTTTAAAACAAAACTTCATTCAAAATAATGTGGAAAATGATTAACACTGTTCTTTATTGTGTTCATTATTTGTTTTTTACATTACTTTGTATTTTGGATAGCATCTTATTATCTGATCATGGGCTTCCAGATCTGAGCTGATAGAAGAACAGTACCACCCTATCCACAGTGTAATGCAATGTTGATATATGGTCAGAAAGGGAAGTACAAAAATGAATAAATATCAAAAGAACTTTTCACACAGCTGGGAAAATCATAATTAAAGAAAAAGAACAATGGGTGGTGGGCCAAAAATAATCACTCATCATGGGCCAACTTTGGCCCCCCAGGCCCCCAAATTGGACAGCCCTGCTCTATAAGATGGCATCTACCCACAGCCATCCCTTTAGTTACATTAACTGCACTGGGCTCCTCTCTCCATGTCTAAATATGATGTTAATAAATTGTGCTTCTCTTTTCTTTCTGAGCAGGCACCCCCTGGATTAGAGTCATGATGCTTGTTGACCTCCCTTCCTGTCCTCTCCATCCCAACCAGCTGAGACAGATGATCAGTCCTTCTCGTTCTAGTTCCAGTCCATCGCTGCCTTGTGCAGCTCAGGATGAGGGATTGAATAACAGAATAAATGTGAAACTGTCAGGTTCCTTTGCCAGGCTCATATTTTCTTGAAATATTCACAATTTAATGTTTGTTTTTTTATCATTTCCAAATTAAATAATAAACTTTGTCTCCATCTTTATGAACAAAAATCTTTTAAAGTGATTTTCAATTGATTATATACAATAAATTCTATCAAATAAAAAATTTGATTGAATTTTCACAGAACTGGGCTCTCAAGATGAACTCTGTTGTGAACTGCTGCTCCAACAAAAGTTGGATTGGACTGAATGTAGTAGCAAATATTAATAATGAATGTATTCATTATTTGTGCATGTCTGCCTTAACCTTGACTAGACAACATTACTACTTTATTTTCTGAAAGATTGTCAAAGACAGAATGAGTTCCTTTTCTTTAGTGTTTTTTCATGTGAGATGCAGCTTTTGCACTGTGAAGTTTCCTCAGAGTCATCTGAGGGACAAAAGAATATTTAGCTATTGAAAAAATTCTTCTATTTCCATGTTAACTTTGAGATGTACCATGAGGGAAGCATCTCACTTCCAAGAGATCTGAGGTGAGTTCTAGTACAGTACTTAGTATTCAATTCCTGGTAAATGTGGTCCCCTGTATGATCCAGTATCATGTGCGATATCTTATAAACTGATCCAGAGAAAAGCAAAAGTCAGAAAGGAACGGTGTGATCTGAGCGATGATCCGGATTGGTGGTGGTCTTCCTTGGTTAACTGGATTAGGAGAGATTAGTATGCAGAGCAGATTCTAGAGGACCGAGTAGCGGGTCTGAACAGAGAGAGCAAATTCTTCTCAGACCAGGAGCAGGCAAGCAGGGGTTCAGACAGCAGAGAAGGGTCGGGTTTAGGCGCTTTCGGACTGTAGAAACCATTTCGAGTTCCCATAACCTTATTGGGAACCAGGCCGTTTTTTTGCGCATTCGGACATATAGGAACTACGGACCTCAGACCTCAGTTCCTATAACCTTTTTAGCTCCTACTCCGAGGCAGGGTCTTTTCGGGGTTCCATAGAACTGAAATATGTAGGTGTTTGGTGATTGGTAGAACTGGCAAGTCCGTGCCCCTTGTGAGCTCCGCTTCTTCCAGCCCCGCCATATTTAAAAAGTCTCACAGCTGTTTACCTGTTAACCGAGATCGTAATAACGACAAGAACTATTACAATAGGAGTGTACCAATTCATTATTAAATTGACCACAATGGTGCATGTCCTGAATCGATAACGATTTTGAAATGTCCAAAAGCAATAATTTTCATATTAATTTAATGACCAAACACAGCTGCCAAGTATAGCAGTAGAATCTGCGGTTGCCGCTCGGACTCTTTAGTGGACGGACCGGCCACTAAAGTTCCAGGCGCACTTCAACAAAAAGGTAAACAAGGGAAAGCTGGTAAGTTATCTTATATAATAGCTTTGTTTAGTATGAGATCTGCTGGGGCATAAATTTGTCACTGTCGCAACGATTGCGCCACACATGGTCCCTAACAACATCCTCCCTCATGTGCGAACGCACACTGATGCTGCCAGCACACTACACGACTGTCACAGTTGTTGCCGATTTTCAAAAGACTGGGGCGTTCACACTAACAGACTAGATTCCATTGAATCATGCAAGATTGGGGATTACACATTTAACGACTGTCTCCTTCACGGGATTCCAAACTACAAGATCGTTCAACCCAACTAAGGTTGGTGGAAATCACCGACTCCTTGTGTGCCAACTGCCATTATACAGGAAAGAAGAAGATGCACAAATCATCTTCCAGATTCTCTTCTCCATTTTGTTGTGGTAATCTGTTTGCTGCCCCCCCCCTCCCCACCTGCGAATGTAGGGGGAATCCCGAGCCTGTGACGTGCGGTGACGAAGGAGGGATTTGCAGTGGTGATGCCGGGGCCGACCCCCGTTGCGGGATGTGCTGTGGTCAGACTCTACAATCATCATCAAGATCTTGGTGAAAAATTGATGCAACAGGATGCAAATAAATCTGGTGACATTGCAGAAGCTTCTGAAACACAGCGAATGCTGCCGCAATCAAAGCTAAAGGCGGTCCAACGAAATGTTAAATGTTTGACCTTTTTTTCTGTTGGCGACTTTTTTTTTGGCCGGGCAGTGTGTGTATATATATATATATAGAGAGAGAGAGAGCTTGATATGGTCCGTGTGATGTGTAGCATTGCAGCTAAAGAACTAAAAGGGATGTTTTTGTGTGCATACATGACTGGTGACACTGACTTCGGATCAAACGACTGTTATTTTGGTTTCCAGTCAGATCTTGGGAAACTTTTGCCAGATGACATCTTAATTTGACTCTTAAGTGGCACGCTGTGTTTTATTTGTTGTCAGCAGCTATCATTATGGCATTTCATCACCAAAAATGTAAATAATCATCCATCAGTTAAGCAGCATGTTTGTTTTTCCACTGATCTCTTGTTTAAACAGAACAATGACTTATGTTTTTTTTCTGTGAACTCTGCTTCAAAGTGTTTACATTTGCAGAAGCAGAATAAGTGGTATTTTTATGATAATGTAGGAGATTGTTACTATAATCTGACAGCAACTCAGAAAAGTTTGAATGCTTTATTTAAATGGCAATATTTTGATTATGTAA
>JALJCO010009083.1:0-115174 GCA_023101725.1 Atherinomorus stipes
TAAACAGCAGAATCTTCAGTCTTCAGACTGTTCATCTGCAGATACACCTGTTGTTTGCTGTTGTCTCTGGAGATGGCAAACCGGGCCCTGAACTGACTGAGAGTAGTATGTGCTTGTAACTTGTATATATGCAATCCACTCCAGTCCTTTTCCAGGAGCCTGTCTGATCCAGGCCATGTAGTAGCTGCTGAAGTCAAATCCAGAGCCTGTACAGGTCAGTTTGTGGGAACTTCCAGGATTTTTAACCACTGTCTGTAAAGATTCTGTCAAAGTCTGACCATCAGCACCTTAAGAAAGAAGAGAAAAAACATTTTATGTGCTATGACACAACATTCTTTACAAAAACATGAAACCAAACGTTTACTAGAAACCAAACAGCTTAAATAATAATGTAGTTATTTTCTTAAAGCTGCAAACTTTAAGTAAAACTCTTCACCTGTCCAGCAGATGGTTAGAAGCAGTATCACAGTTCGACAGTCCATCTTGTTAAACTGCTGCATGTGTCCACTGGTTCCCGTTCAGTCGAACAAATAAAAGGTTCAAGTTTTGCATAAACTCCTCCTCATAGAGAGGAGACACCTGCACTCCTGATAACTGAGACAAATGAGGATTTACAGGTTGTTTGTGATATATTAGTGACGTTTTAGTTTTTCAGTAAAGTGCTGTTTAGAACATTATTTTAAACTGAGCCAATGGAAATACTTGCCAACAGGTTTTATTAAACTTTAGAGAGCTGCACTGAAATAAAATACCCGTTTCTTACTGAGAAGAAGCAAAAACTTTAATGAAGTCTGGATAAAAATAAAAAATTTTGTGTAAACTACAGCAATATGTTCACTGCGTTAAAAACAATTTTGATGCCCATCAGACACGTGGTTCTGTCTTGTTGATATTTAATTTATTTCATTTAGCTCTGTTTTTCTAAACTCAATATGTAAAAAGTTTTGTTTTTCCAAACTACTTCATACAACACATGTTTTATTTTATCGATGAGTTCAACATTTGTAATTCAGTGATGCTGAAGAGTTTTTATTACTGAACGATTGTCTTGTTCATAAATGTAATAACCTTACTGTGTTATTAAATGTTGAATAGATATTCATTTTATTTAAATATGTAAGCAATTCATATGAACTGATTAGATTCTGTAATCCAGTTTCACAAGAGTTAATAAACTTCAGAAGAGATTAAATCTCATTTGTATTTGTTGCTATTGAGGTTTTTGTGCACCTGCTTCATTGTCTTCAGTCACCGTGCTTCTCGAGCATGAAGTAAACAGCAGCATCTTCTCTGCCGTCAGACTCCTGATCTCCAGGTACTGAGTGCTGCTGGGAACATTTTCAGTCATCAGGAAACGGCTCTGGAAAGAACTGGCATAGCTGGGATCGTTGTTACCAGTAACCATCCACCCAATCCACTCCAGAGTTTCCTCCCTGATTTCTGTCGTATCCAGTGAATAATGTAGTCTGTCATGCTGTAACCAGAAATCACACATGACATCTTCACCGTCTCTCCAGGTCTTTTCACTGCAGAAGGAGTCTGGTCCAGTTTGATCTCACTCATGACTCCCTGTGATGAAACAAGATACCATCATTATCCATGGAGTGACGGGATATTAGAAAAGAATTGGAAAAAGTCCAATTTTCTCACCTTGTATCATTAGTAGAAACAAATTCAAAATTATTGTTTGTTCCATTTTATGAAACTCTTGTTCAGTTCTGTCAAACTGCTACAAATACAAAGAGAGAAATGTCTCTGTGTTCTTTCCACAGGTTGTGTTGTTGTTGCCTCTGGTGTGTTTATAAAGAGGACGTTTTGCATAGACCTCCTCTGCCCTGTTAAAAAAAAAAACTGTAATATCACAGATTTTTTTCTGTGATATTTAACATTTTTTCCCCATTTTTTCAAAAATCCGGAATAATAATGATAAAAACAGGAAATAGGCTGTGAATTTACAAGTCTCACATGAAATAACATGGAAAGCCTGTAACTGTAAAAAGACATGAAGTTTCAATTTTTTTTAAAAGAAGATGCTATTTCATTTCACATAAAAAATTATTTTAAAATACATTTTCAATGCATTTCCTGGATAAAAAAAAATTTCTTCTTAGCAAAAAAAAAATGTTTTTGGTAATTTCATGTACTTACACAAAAAAGAGTATCTGGGCTGTAATTGATATTGAAGAATTCTTTACATTGATCAAACTTAATTATTTTGGTTTGTGGATTATTATTAATATTATTTTAGTCAAATCAAATTAGAAACCCCTCTCTCTAATCTGAAACATGTTTTACTTTCGCTCAAACAAAATTTATTAAGTTGTTTCAGCTTAGCATGCATGAACTTTGTTATGTTCACATTCAGAAGAAGTTGTTGAGAAAGTCTGTTAAGTTTGGATGTTAAAGTTGCACCATGAGTGTGAAGGACAGTTCAACGAGATAAACTCATCATCATATCCTATGATTTTAAATATCCAGAACAGAACCAATATAATTTATTTGAAAGTTGTGTGTTGCTGTTCTATTACAGACCCTGATTTAGTTATGGGTGGAAACTTTACCTGTGTAAATTTGCATTAAAATCAAATATTAATGCAGTAGGGATGGCTTCTGGACCTATAGTGCCTTCTCTACCTGAAGAATTGGCTACAGTGATATTAACTGTTTTTACCATATATCTATGTGATTTTCTTGTTATTATACATCTTAACATCCTTTATTAAACCTTAAAATGCCAAGTAAAACAAAGATTTCATGTAAAAGCAGTTATAAACTGTATTTTTTATCACGGAAAATGACTGTTTTTATGGGAAAATTTTTCTCTGTAATTTTACGGTTTTTTTCTGGGCACCCCAGCTGCCGTAATATTACTGTTTTTTTACATGTTTTTTTTTTTTTTTTTTTACAGTGTGTAACAATAAATAAGCAATGTTAGATGGTAAGCAGAGACTTCATAAAAGCAGAAAAGAATGTGTACTGATGAATGCATCATTTCTGGATAGATGGCAAGTAAAAAAAAAAAAACTTTAAAGTGCCCCTGACATGAAATTTGTGTTTTCTTGGAGGTTTTTGATTATATTTTTTGGTTTCCCCAGCCTGCCTAAGTGCCCTAAAGGGTTAAATTATGAATTTGTGTTTCCTTTTTCCTGGGTGTGTCTGCTTACATGGCGAAATTAGCATTCACAAATGGGCTGATTGGCAGTTCAGCATATTACACCATTGGCTTCCAGCCAATTACCTCCCCTCCCTTGAACTACACTCTCAAAGTCCCTCCCTCTGAGACTTGCAACAACAAACTGACATCATGGCGTCCAGTTCGCATCGGAACTGCTCTGTATCTGATCTACTAAGGGCAACACCAATCTTTTTGTCCTCCCCACTGGAAAGTTTGGGGATGGATTTTATTTATGCGGGAATGTGCCGACCGATATAAATAACTAACAGAAAATCTCCTGCAGCTCCGTGTCCTCCTCAGGAGAGGAGTTTCAGGTCTGCGTGGTTATAACGGTTTCCAGCCACAATGAAGAAACACGTAGTTTCTAATGAACATTTCTCATCATGTTCGTGTCTTTAAAGCAGAACTCAGTAACTTCAGCTCGGGGCTCCCCCTAGTGGCGTCTTTTCACTGCTGAAAAGTTCGTACCCCCCTAGACCCCCACAGCACACAGACGGCTTCTCTACCTGTCTTTCTTCTTATTCTGATCCCTGGATATGTTTCGGAAGCTTTTACTAGCTTGTTGATGCTACTTTGCTGTGCTGGTAGCAGCAGCTCGTCTCCTTCTCTGCTCAAAGCAGAGTCCTATCTCTCATGCAGTGGGACGTTTTACCTGCGTTTTGCGGGTAAATATGCCATGGAAGGATTGCATTTTTCTCTGGTGTTGGCGGGTAGCAGGTAAGAATAAAAAACTTTCATTTACTTTTTGCAGACATGGCAAGTGATTATTGAGCCTGGAGCAGTGATGCTTCTCCTGGCGCCCAGGCAGCGCAAGCTACGGGAATCGGTTCTTCACTCTGGTCCAGCAAAGAGTTGGTTATGAGAGCCAGGAGCCGATGTTTAGGTGGTGGGAAGCTAAAGAAATGCTTTCCTCAAATCAGCGCTGGTAGTCTGGTTCAAATCAGCGCTGAAAGCAGCTTGGTAGATGGTGGACCTGAGTGCCATACAGCGGTTTCTGTTGTCGCAAGTTCTGTGCTGGATCGGCTCGTTGGGTCGGCTCAGGCAGACTTGCTAGTGCTGCTCACAGGCCAGAGACACTGGCGGGGGGGGGGAGGGGGGCACATCGAATTGCTCCATAAACACTTTGTTTAGCCCCACAGGGATTCCAAAAAGCATTTATTGAGGTGAAAAAGTTCCTGAGTGCCCCTTTAATCTCTGAGGGAAACTGATGTTTGTGATGATTCCAGTTTATAATTCTTCCTGTTGTCATTGAGTGTTTGGCTGCTCACATTGACAGTTAATCAGTCCTTCATCATCATCAGTGTTTCTGTACTGTTCTGGTCAGATGAAGACAGATCCAATGTGCAGAACTAGTGTAATATATCTTTATGTGGCAAGGCAACAGAGGGCCCGGGCAGGATTTGATCCCCAGACTCCCAGGTGAAAGTCATGTGCACTGACCATTCAGCCAAAGGGACATTCCTCTGGCCAAGTAGCCAGGGAGTAGCCAGATCTATCGGAGGCATAGTGACAGGACCATCAACTGCCACATTTAGTATTAACTATTAGTTGAATTCAGGTCATGGGTGAAAGACATAATTCAGGGAAACTTGTTGCTGGAATATGATGCTGTTTTCTTCCTGAATTGGATTTATGCTCGTGCTGCATCTGCGTCTGGTGACGCTGCAACCGCCGTAACCGCCGTACCCCCTGTATAGGTCCACTGAGGCTCAACACGTAGGCTACTTCTTCAAGCCTAACATGCAGCTGCGTTCAACAGAACACAGCAACTCTTTTTTTACCCTGGCATCAGTGTGTGGAGAGGCACGTGTCTGCAGCCCTGGAGACTGTATAACAAGCATGCCTTCTGGTTTCCATCCCACTAAACCTCAGTTATTGTATGCCAGTGCTAACAGTAGCACTAATTTGGGTTGGCGGCCCTGATCCCTGGGTACTGCCTGCCTCTGGGGGGCCAGCACCTGGCAGGGCCGGCGACTGCTGCCCCTGGTCCCCGGGGTGCCTGTGCCTCACGACCACTTGGTGCCCTGGCTTGGGCCTCCCTTTAACACTATCTGGGTGGATGTGTGGTGGTCTCCGCGGTGGGCTGGCTGGGGTCTGTGCTCCTGGGTGGCTGTTGGTCTCCTTGGTCCTGGTGCCCCCCCGGCCTGCCTCTGATTTTTTTTCAAGAGGTGCCTTATACCCATAAGGCTCCTCTTGGCAAAGCAAATCTGCCTGGCACATCACAGCAGTAAAGAAGACAAAAAGAAAAAAAAAGAAAGAGGAAAAAACAAAAAAACAAACAGTAGCGCTAATTAGTAGCGCATACAATTCTGCAACAAGGCTGAATTACGGCGAATGATCCTTTCATACAGTATTATGGTACTTGGAGGGTGACTGAAAAGGGACCAAAAGTCGCTGGGAATGTCATGCCAGTGGTATCATCATATTCATTTTTGTATTTCTTCTCTCCTCATTATTCTTCCACTATTCTTTTTTTCAGGACTTTTTTCAGGTTGCATTTGTAAGTCAGCGGTTGTCCTGATGAGACATCAGTATTGTATTTTAAGGGTTGCACTCGTTCACCATAAACAGTTTGTTTGACTACTTGATATGTAAATGTGTTTTTAACGGCAGATGAGGACTTTTATACAAGGTTCCTGTGTCTGAAAGTCATTAAGTGCGTGATCTATCAACATCTATTTTTTAGAAAACTTCTGTAAAGTAATGAAATCGTAGACTAAAAGTATTTTATCAAGTTTTTGGTTTCAGTTAGAGTATTTTATGTTTTGATGCATTGATGGATTTATATGGTTATATACTTGTTATGTCAGACAAAGTCAGATTAAGGCTTCCTCCAGTGATCAGTCCAGGGTTCAGGTGTCAAACAGTTAAGACTGAGACTAAGGGAAACTTTGACTGCCTTCTAGTGTTGGTCTGATAAACTACATAATTTTCTATTGTGGCTGTTTCGCAGGGCCAGTTCTAGCCACTTTGGTGCCCTAGGCAAGATTATGCTTTGGTGCCCCCCCTGTCCTGGCGCCTATGTTTCTAGATCATGGGTGTCCAGTTCCAGTCCTTGACAATTCTGCAGGTTTTCTATGCGTCCTGGCTCCAACACACCTGACTCAAACTAACGAGAACTTCATAGGCTGTTGGATCCATTTAGTATCAGTCAGGTGTGTTGAAGCAGAGAAACAGTGAAGACCTGCAGGACAGGGGTACTCAAGGACCAGTTGGACATCCTGATCTAGATGAACAGACTAGGATGAGCTGCATGTGTGTGTGATGATTAGAAACAACTGCTGCTGTAATAATGACAGAAGTCAGCAGCTGCTTGTTGGCTGACTGGTGGCTGGATTTGGACACAACAATCCACAGATACACCTGCACTCAGTCTGTTGTCTTTCTACAGTACTTTGTGTATAACAGACATTGTTTAGATTAACTTTATCATTCATATTTACTGTTTTCCATAACCAAGATTAACTGAAACATTCAGTAATAATTTAGTGATAAAATTAACTAATAATAGTGATGACTACATACAGTAGCAGTGATGATGAAGCTCCACATCTGCAGCAGCTTCTAGAGCAGGAGTCTGCAACCTGTGGGTCCACAGCTGCAAGTGGCTCTTTGGACCCTCCACAATGGCTCTCAATAACTTTGACTAAAGATAATAAAGAACCAGCTAATACTTTAAAATACCGGAATATACATATTGCCATTTTTTTCATAACAGGTTTGAGACGTTTTTTTCTGGAATAATTATGTTTAATTTCGACAACATAATGACTCTAAAAGTAGCAGTGATAGTTTTAGATATATTTTTCTTGTCATTTGCTTGGAGATTAGGGGTTTTTCCTATATTGTTTCCCACAAATATTTTGACATTTTTATCTGTTCAATTTTTATACAGTTGATTGAAGATGAAGAAAATGTATATATCCTCTTTTTCCCCCAAGTTTTTCTTTCAAAACCTGTAAGTAGAATTAAAACTGAATTCTTTAAAATGACTTCAGTTTTTCTAAAGCAAAGTTATTAAAAATTGTAAACTGCCTTTTTCCAAAATGACATGAAATATTTGCTCTTAACTCTAGTTTAGAGCAAATATTTCTTATTCGTGTTTAAAATCAGCTTGGAGAACCCATTCTCTCCCAGTTTCAAGCTTTTCTTAGTAAGATATTGTAATTGGGGAATAAAAGTTGCTGCTTTGGAGGAGAGATGCAAAACTGCTTCCAAACCACTTTCCTTTCTTATTTTAAACACTAAACAATATTTTTGCAAAGATATTTAGTGTCTAGAAGCAAACTAAAAAAAGAACCCCAAAACTTCTGACTTGGAGCCGTAATTTCCAACTTTTGTGTTTAACATAGATGCACCATTAGCCGAAACACACAAACACTGGTCTCACAAGGCTCCTGTAATGACATTAAAGGTTGAATATGGAACATTTTTATTAAAAGCTATATATCTTTTTTAAAAATAATACCTCCACAGGTCATTTGGGGGATACAGAATGAAAGTACTACATTTCCTAGAAAAATTATATTTAGCCTAAAAATAATTATGAAATAAATTTTTTACGGGTTTGATAATGGCATTTATTTACATCTATAAGCCAATACACGCCGCCATTGCGGGTTGCCAAATACGATCTCTGTGTGGCAGCAATATGTTGGGCACAGTAATGCTGGTACAGGGGGAAACAGTGGAGATGGCGAGTGAAGCAGCTGCTTCAGAGCCCTGGGGATATTGTTTTCTGTTTCTGAGGATCAGTGACCTGAGAAGAGCAAAACCTGGAGTAAATTTAGGTGAAGACTACATTAATGGACCCACATAAACGTTTTCCACGGCGTCAAAACACGGAAATGGTGACTTTCCTCCTGGATCGGTAAGCTAGCTTGTTTGCTAACATTGCTAACATTAGCTGTCAGTTATAAACTCCTCGGCGTTACTTGTTGGACATGCTGCAGACTGTTGGTCACTTGCGTATCAGCAGAGAGCCTGGCATCCCAGCGGCTGGAGTTGTTTTTCTGCCGTTAAGTTACAACTTAGACACACGTGATGTCGCTGTTCGGTCCGTATTACATATTTAACCATTAATGCTTTGTTTTACCAATGATGTTTGAAATCTCATGCTGGGACAGTAAGGGTTTGATCAGTTTCACTATATGAAACTGGGGGACACACGTTCCCTCCATCTCCAGCGCCATCTGCGCTCATGAACTAAGCTACAGTACGGAGCACGCTAACAGTGAGAGGTAGCTAGCAGCAACAGCTGTGCGGAAGCCAGCCACATTTTATACATAATACTATTTAATACAGTATTATACAGTACATATATATACATATGTAGGCCTGCATATGTACAACAAACAGTGACCTTCAGGCAAAGTTCCCGGAACCTTTCGAAAACTTTCCATGATGACGTTCAGTGAACGTTCCCGCGACCTTAATGCAACGTTCAGGAAACATTCGCGGAATGTTCCTCTGTTAGCTGGGCAATGACTGAGATGACTTACCTCTACACTGCGCTCTCTGTCTTTCCTACATTTCCACCAACATCATAATGTGACAGTCACCATCCGCCTCCCCTCTCTCTTTTTCTCTCTTTCTCTCTCTCCCCCCCCCCCTCCCCTCTCGCCAACGGTAAAAGGGCACTGTCAAGTGTTTCTTGCTGCATGTTTTACATTGCTGTGCTGTTTACCGCCTGATGTTTACCACCAGGAGTGGGCCCCCTCAGCGCATTTATCGCCCTAGGCGATCGGGTCGCCTATAGCAATCGCCGGCTCTGCTATTTCATGTCTGTGAAGTTTTACAAATGTCAGATAATTTTGAAAAGACTTTGCACCAATCAGATTTCTGTGTTTCTGTCATGACATTTAACTGAAGAAGTGTTTTTATTTGTAATTTTATTTGCTGATTTGTTAATTTACTGATTATTATTGTTAACATTGATGTTTTACATGCTACAAACACACAGAGAAAAAAAACAAAAACTTAGAATGATATTTCCTACATTAATTCAGCCAGAGAAGAAGAAATTTAGATTGACATTCTGAACCAGCAGTGTTTCTGTAGGTTGGATCAGATTGGTGCAAATATATACACACCAAACCATGATTGTAATGCACTCTTTCTCAAAGTTGTGAATTTAAAAAGTGTATAAACATGTAATTGTTGCCCTCTGCCATCATACTGTATAATCATTACAGCCTTTCACTGTATTTTGCTGGTTCCTCGGTTTTTGTGCAGACATGTTCATATCTTGTATCACTGTGTCTCAACGCACACAGTAATAAACAGCTGCATCCTCAGGCTGCAGATTCTGTCCTGTTATTGTCACTGTTCCTGCAGACATGTCTCTGCTGTAACTGAACTTGTTCTTCAGGACATTATTTTGATACAAGCTGCCACTGCTGCCACCCCACTGATCAAAGATCCAGTCCATTGCTTTTCCTTCTTGCTGTCTGATCCAACCTGTTGCATAGCCGCCATTAGTCAAAGAATAACCAGAAACCCGACAGGTGATGGACAAAGACTGTCCAGGCTGGACAACCTTTGAGTCTGGCTGAATGAGATCAATACTGTACACACCTGTGGAAACACAAAGTAACATTATCTCCATCATTCATCTGATTATTCAGTGTTTCTGATGAATCCAGTTAAATCTCCTCACCAGCTGCCAGCAGCAGTATCAGAGCTGCGGAGAACATGATGATGATGAAGTTGAACTGATCTGAACTCTGATGTCTTGTCACTGACACACAGACACACACTTCCTTTTAAGTTACCTTCATTTGCATATTTGCATATTGATGAACTGAGCACCCTGTATGATACAGATAAATATAACAATCGGTGGTTTTTGTTTTCCAATTTATTGTTTCTAATGTTTCACACTACTTAATGAGTCATGACAAGCTGCTTTGAAAAGAGATACGTATTTTAGTGAAAATGTTAGCTGTCATTTATTTTTCTTTTGTCATAAGGATATCTATATTTTGCAGTAAAATCCTTGGTTTTCTTGTGTTGAAGTTCTTTGTTTTGTTTTTTTTTACTTTGCTTTGACACAAAAGATGAGACAATCACTCAATAAGCAAAACCTCACACCCAAGCAATAAAACAATAGCCCAAGTTAGCAAAACTGAAAGAACAAAAGCTGCTACACACTTTTTGCAAAATTCTACAATCATGAATTTGCAAACTGTTACTGTGAGCACATCCGTACACATTACTCACAGAGCCAATCATGATCCTGGTATTTTCGCATCCTTACAGTAAATCCTCTGGCCCGATCTGTTAAGAAGATGAGAGAATGACTACAGTAGTTTAGAATATGAAAATCAATTCAGTATTTGCAGTCAACTACATCTTTCCTCTCTGTTTATCTGACTACTAACTGGGGTTATGAATCTTTGTTTTGCAGACATTGTAATTAGGGAAATTGAGGGAAATAAATTATGTTAACAGTCTTACTTTTGTATTTTTTACAGTATATTTTCTTAGCATGAAATCTATAGTGTTGCTGAAAACTCAAGAAGCAATTGCAAAAAGTGTATTAAGTTAATCACATCAGTGTTCTACTTTTTCAAGCTGAGTTGGGCGATTTGACAATTTCTGCATTTTCTTTGGTAAGAAAATGAGCTTTTGGTAAATAAGTGAACAGCTTTTATAACAGATTTTCATTTTGCAAGCGATCTGAGGTGTTATGCTAATTGGGTGAGGGGTTGTGAAAATTGGTTGTGATGTTTTGCAAAGATGACCTAAGCTTTCAAAATTGTACCAAAGCAATCTTAAAAAACTGTAAATATGTGACAGATATTAAAATGTGCATTTTCAGGATATGAAGTTGTAAAATTTTGGACTCTCAGATAAGCAATATATTCAGTTTAAGATGGAAATATAAATCGTAAAAGGCTCTTGTATGTTCACATCAGGGCTCCAGTGGGTGTACTCCACTCTTTTCCCTTCACCCTATAAAGATGAGTGAAAAGGAGAACAAAGTCTTGGTTGTCCTCCCCATCTCTTCCTTCTGTTTCTTCTTTAAAGGGCACATAGTCAGAAGAGATCTTTGCATTAAACAGGGCATAGCTGATGATTTTTAAACATTTTCGACTGGATCATGGACGTGAGGGAGACCAGGCCAATGAAGGAGACAACTGAAAGGAGAGCAACAAAAAGTTTTTTTTTATTTTTTTATTATCATTATTTGATATATGCATTTTCTAAATAACTAAAAATTGAAATATTAATCTGATGTGATCCTTGTCATCTTTTTTTTTTAATGGTGAAGCGATTCTTGACAGGACTGGAATAATATTTGCCACTTCCACTGGGAGCAGAAATGTGGGCAACCCATTCCAGTCCTTTTCCTTCAGCTTGTCTTATCCAGCTGATCTCAGCAGAGCCATCAGATATTTCTGCATATGTGCAGGTCAGTTTGTGGGATTCTCCAGGCCTCTTTACCACTGGTTCAGACTCTGTCAGAGTCTGACTGCAAACACCTGGAAGAAAAGAAGTGATGAGAGCAGAAAACATGAAAGTAGAAAACAGAGCAGCAGAAGTGATATTCACATGGAATAATAAAGAGCAACAGAAACATTACACATCATGTTAGAGTCATTGTAGAAATATGTTGTCTGTCTGGTTGGTGGTTTAGTTTGGGGAGACTTAAATAAAAATGGAGTGAGCTAAGATTTATATTGGTTCCATTCTCACACTTTGAATAAAAGGTAAGTTTAAAAAAAACATTCTAGAAACATTGAAATATCCTTTTAGGACAAACAAAGTACTTTTCCATTTCATTTGTTTTTTTGAAGGAAAAACATATGTTGTAGCTATTTTGTATCAATGTCCCCAAATGGCTGCATCTGAAGCTCTGTCACATCTTTTTCAACTAATCTAATCACTGAGGTGACAGTGAAGAGAAGGTCTCTGAAAAAGTATGGATGAATGAGAAGGATGACTTTATTCGTTAGCTTTGTCAATGACAACAACAAGGACAGCAATAATGATAGTAATGGTGATGATAGAATCAACAATTATATAACAATTATTATTCTTGTTTGCTCATTAATAGGATAATTTTTGAATTGAGGTTACATGTTGGTGTTTTTTACACAGTTATAAACAGACTGTGTGTATTCATGTTGACATTTTTGTGCTTGACTGCATTTTGCTGGATAAACAGTATTTGTACAGGTCTGTGGTTGTCTTGCATCACTGTGTATCGATAACGAGCACAGTAATAAACAGCTGTGTCTTCAGGCTGCAGATTCTGTCCTGTTACTGTCATTGTTTCTGCAGAAGTGTCTCTGCTGCCACTGAACTTGTTTTTTAGGCCATTATCTTGGTTTGAGCTTCCATCCCACCACATAGTAAAAATCCAGTCCATTGCTTTTCCTTCCCGCTGTCTGATCCAAGCTGTTGCATAGTTGCTATCGGTCAAAGAATAACCAGAAACCCGACAGGTGATGGACAAAGACTGTCCAGTCTGCACAACCTTTGAGTCTGGCTGGATGAGATCAATACTGTACACACCCGTGGAAACACAAAGCAACATTATCTCCATCGTTCACCTGATTATTCGGTGTTTCTGATGTTATAAATGTGAATCCAGTTAAATCTCACCAGCTACCAGCAGCAGCATCAGAGCTACAGAGAACATGATGATGATGAAGATGAACTGATCTGAACTCTCAAGTTCCCTCACTGACACACTGACACACACTTCCTTTTAAGTAACCATTATTTGCATATTTGTGAACTAATCTGATCATAGTCAGACTGGTGCTTAGTTTTTCCTCACAATTATAGATTATTGGCATGATGGATGAAAGCCAGGCCATTGAAAGAGACAGTTGGAAGTAAAACAGCAATAAGTTTATCGCTTTATTATTTTCACTGAATATTATGTATTTTTTTTTAACCCTCCTGTTGTCCTCATTTTCTGTATACACCCTATGTCCTCCGGGTCAAAATGACCCGTCGTCATTAAACTCCCAATATAAGCAGTTTAATTTAATTTTAAACACAAAATATTATATTGCTTGAAGAAACAACTTAACATTCACCACAAATTGTGTGAATACTTGTGTTTTTCCTCGTCATCTGGCAGAAAACTGTATTTTATTGAAGACACCACTACCATTGTCAGTTGTATTATTGTTTCCTATATAGGTGGTAAGTAATATTTGTATAGTATTTCTATAACAGAAATGTGCAAAAAGGAGTTTTTAATGCATTTTTCATTCATCCCAATGAGTCAGTTTTTTTTTTTGTTTGTTTTTTTTGTTTGTTTTTTTTGCCAGTGAACAATGTAAGAATATGTATAGTACAGTACAAAAATGTGAACATGTGAACCAAACAAACATTTCATTCAACAGCACATGTAGGGCAATATACAAGTGCACAGCCTTTGCAGATAAATTTCTTACACCTGTAGCACACAGTATGTGTTTTACAGTCCTTCTTTGTTGGGCAAAACTGACACCTCTTCGTCTTGCTTGCCCCAGCTTGGGCAGCGGCTGTGACAGCTGGCTCCTCAGGTCGGTCAGGAGATGTGGTACTCTGAATAGCTTTCACAACTGCTGCAGAGGCTTCTGTGCGGGGGACATGCTTCCTTCTTTCAATAAGCGGGGTTACAAGCGCCTTTCCGAGCTGCTCCAGGAACACCCTCCTCTTGTTCACTTACTAGACATGATCTCTCTCCAAATTTCAAATGCATTGTAGGAGGAAACATCAATGATGTTGTGGAAGATGACCAAGGGCCAGCGGGCCGTCATCCTTCTGCAGCTGTAGGTTCCAATCACCTTATCCAGGTTGTCCACACCTCCTTTGTTGCAGTTATAGTCAAGGATGATGGTTGGCTTCTTGTCCTCACGATCACTAATGTCAGCATCTGTGTGCAGGGTGCTACTGATTGATCTGAGACTAAACTAAAACATTCTCGCATTCTGTGGCGTGAAACTAACTCTGTGACTTTGATTTCAACTGAATTTGACTGACGGGTCATTTTGACCCGAAGGACATCTTTGTACCTTTTTTTGTACAGCTTACATGAAAGTGTGACTAAAGGCAACAGTTCACTTTTTCTAATGTTTGGGTCAATCTAGAAAAAGTCATGAAAATTCAAGATGAAAAAAATATTGTTTAGGGGATTTTTTGTAAGTTTTCAACACAGTGACGGGTCATTTTGACCCGAGGACAACAGGAGGGTTAAGTCACAAGAAATTTAATCATGTCAGTATTAGGTCGGCCCGTCAAAGACCTCATGTAGGCATCAGTGCGACGTGCAAAATAGGTTAGAAATATGACATCTAAATTGGACCTTTTTGAGACGTTGTAATGACGTTCAGAATTTGGAAGCCATCTGAAGACCAAATCTAGACGTTAAAGTAATGTGCAAAATAGATCCAAGTTTTAGACGTCATTATTGGACCTCTTTTACACGTTAAATTGACGTTCAAATACAGTAAGTATCTCCTTTGGACGTCTGTCAAGGCCCACATCTAGACATCATCAGAACGTGCAAAATAAATGCAGAATTTTCACTTGTTCATCTATAGATTCATAGATTTTATCCCAATTAACATTCCATTTTTCTTGCCCTCTCTCCATTTAATTTTTTTTAATTTTTTAATTTTTATTTTTATGTTTTTTTTTATTTTTTTCTTTAAATTCAACTACACACCATTGATGGCTTCCTGACATCCTCTGTGGCAGAGGGGCTTGAAACACTGCTCTGTCAGTCCAATGATCCTGTGTTCAATCCCAGCTCCAGACTGGTTAAAATTCACCACTGTCTTATGAGTTCAGTTGGTCAATGCACTATAGTTACAAAGTGCAGAATTTGCACATCATGCGAACCTCCAGATTGGAGGTCGGCAAGACATCAGGATTGGACCTCTATGCGACGTCTGAAAAAGACGTAATAAAAGCTTTCATTCTGCACCTTCAGGAGACCTGATTTGGACGTTGAAAAATAATGTCAAATGTACGACATGTAAACGTCTCATTGCGCAGTGGGGAGTGATGACATAGCAGTGAAAACTGGTTCATGTAGTTGACATAACTGCATATGTAAATACTCCAAAGAACAAAAACATCACTTTTTACAGCGGGGGATTGTTTTGGCAGCTAAACCTCCGTTCCTCAGTAATACAGTTGGGTTGACTTCATGACAAGTTGACTTCATTTTGATTAGCTACACCTTATTTGGCTATAACCTTATTTAGAGAAACTAGGCCAAGCTGCCCTAGCAGTGGGACTGACAGAAAAAAAAACTTTAAAGTTCGGCAACTATTTCATTAGTTTTATTATCATTACTTTATTTATATTTTCTTCTTCAGTATTCTTCTGGTCTTACCTTAAAGACACACAACGGAACACTTAGCAGTTTTTTCAGTGACGCACCCCCTATCGACAACTAAACTAGCATCTATCTTCACCTGTACTGTGACCTCACTCTAAAAGACAGCCTTATCTGGACTCTTTATCCGTCCCTTCCTCTCTTTCTTGCCTCGGGACGTTTCTGGGCTGTGACGGCTTGAAAATGTGCCTAAAGAATGTTGGTGTGCCATCAAAACAAGTCAGAAACACAGATTATTATGGTCAAAGTTACATTGTGTGTCTTTAAGTTTGATTTGTCAAAGTTTTTCCTGATGAAATATCGGTGTTGCATTTTAAGGGTTGCACTCATTCATCGTAAACAGTTTGTTTGATCACTATACATGAGCACATTTCAGAGAAATCTGATGTGTAAATGTATGTTGAGCAGCTGATAAGGCCTCTTATATCTCAATTTGCTCTGTCTGAAAGTCTTAGTCTTTTAGTGGCTCATCTATCAATAGGTGTTTTTTTTTTTTTTAAGAAAACTCATGTAAAATGATGATAATGTCAACTAAAAGTGTTTTAGCAACTTTTTAATACAATCAGAAAAAATGTTTTCTTTAATGTACTCATGATTTATATGGTTATGTATTATTCAAGCCAAAGTCAGATTAAGGCTTCCTCAGTGATCAGCAGGGTTCAAGTGTAAAACAGTTAAGGCTGAGACGAAGGGAAGCTTTGACTGCCATCAAGTGTTGGTCTGATAAACTACTTTTCTTTTTTCAAACCAGTATCAGCTATTGTGGCTGTTTCATGTAGGTAAAGCTTTACAAATATTTGTTTGAAAAGAATTTGAAACAAATTTGCACCATTTTGTGTTTCTGTCACGATTTTTAGCTGAACAAGTATTTTTATAGCTAATTTTAGCTGCTAATTTGTTTATTTACTTTTTATTGTTATTATGGATTTCACCGGTCGAGCTTTTACGTTTTGATGAAATACAACACACGTACACCAAACATACTCTTTCCTACATGAAATTAAGATTGATGTTCTGAAGCGGCAGTATTTCTGGAAAGCAGGCCAATTAAGGAGACTGTTCGAAGTAAACCACCAATTGTTTTATTATTTTTAATGAATATATGACTTTCTTAAGCCACTATAAATTTAAAAATGAACTAAATGTAACTCTGAACCTTTTGAAGTTTGAACATCAGGTTTTTAAAAGCTGAATCATTTAATTTAAAATAAAACCAGATGAAAATGTTGAACAATAAATGTAAATTGATGTACAAATGTACAAACCAATGTTCACATTTTACTCTTGCTTGGTTAATTTCATCTTAAGGCCACACAGGTCATATATTTTCTTTGGTTTAAATGTTTTACACTAAGGTTTAAATTTGACTTGGTAGCTTAAAATGTGTAAAAATGGATTTGTGTTTTTAAATTCTGTCTCATGAAGGGGAGGTGATCAACTCTGAAAAACTCAAAATTGTACAAAGCAAACTGTTGTTTGCAGGAATTATCTATTGTAGTTGGGGAGTGTTGCAGCAGCAGCTGCAGTTTTTGTTCAGCTCTGTAACTTCCTGTATCACTGTGGTGTTCGAGCACAATAATAAACTGCAGAGTCTTCAGCAGTCAAGCCGTTCATCTGCAGATACACTTGATCTTTGTTGTTGTCTCTTGAAATGATGAAGCGATTCTTGACAGATGAGGAATAATATTTATCGCTTCCAGCAGGAGCAGAAATGTAGGCAACCCATTCCAGTCCTTTTCCTTCAGCTTGTCTGATCCAGCTGATAGCAGCAGAGCTATCAGATATTTCTGCATATGTGCAGGTCAGTTTGTGGGATTCTCCAGGCCTCTTTGCCACTGGTTCAGACTCTGCGAGAGTCTGACTGCAAACATCTGGAAGAAAAGCAGTGATGAGAGCAGAAAACATTAA
The DNA here is from genome assembly GCA_023101725.1 of Atherinomorus stipes. NCBI lineage: Eukaryota > Metazoa > Chordata > Actinopteri > Atheriniformes > Atherinidae > Atherinomorus > Atherinomorus stipes. The sequence goes on from JALJCO010009083.1 coordinate 17,436, forward strand.
AGTAGAAAACACAGCAACAGAAGTGATATTCACCAGGAATTAATGAGAGCAGCAGAAACGTTACACATCCAGTTAGAGTCATTGTGGAAATGTGTTGTCTGTCAGGTCGGCTTGGAGACACTTGAATAAAAAGGAAGCACGGATTTGTATTGGCTCCTCCTCACACTTTGAATAAAGGGTAAGTTTAGAAATAAGCGTTGAGAGGTTGCAGCTATTTTAGTGCTCTGTGGACAGAAAACACTCAAACATGAATGACACACCTTATTTTCAAACAAGAATGAAAAAAATGTATGTGTGAAATAATTCCTCACTTCCTTTAGGTTCCCATGTTTCCTGTGGAAGATTAATTTTTCTCTTTTGAATAAAGAAACAGCTCATCCTGTTCTGACATCTAAAAGATGGTCTGCAGCTTTTACTGTGAACTCACATGTAGAGAAAACTGCATCTGAATTTCCTCCACAATTTTTTTCTGTTTTTTAATAAAGGATAAACTTGATCAGTGAGTTGATGAAAAATGAGGACATCTGAAAAATGGTGGATGAACAATACAGATTTCTGGATGAACATTGAACATATAATTTTGATTTCTCCAGCTACCCTCAAATACCTGTTATGCAGATTTTTTCTTTGCTCTATTAAATCATCTTCATATGCTGATGTACATCTTGTTAGTCTTTATTTTGTGTTGATTTCTTGTCTTTAGAGTGCACCAGGGGCAGATCATGTGTTTTGTTTTTTGCTGTAATATTTAAGCTGGTTTTAGTTAGAACTTTAGATCATTATGATTCTAGTTTATCATTAAGGAAAAATCATTATAGCTGATTTCACTAGTTTGAAGGGTATCTGGTGCGTCCCAAGAGGAAATATATTCCTGAACATTTAAAATGTTTATCCTTTTTAAAGATTTAAATTTCACCCAGTGATTTGAGAGTTTGGTCAAATCTCTTTCAAATAAATAAATCATGAGTTTATCATGTGATGTTTTGTTGTTGTTACTTTTCAAACAGTTTTTTTTTTTACATGAAATGAGTTGACATTTTGTATCATTTTCTTTTGTGAACAAATGAAAAACATGTTATTTTGTTATTTTGATTGTTCTTTTCTTAGGTAATTCGTTTTCAGTGTTTTTATTCAACTATGAAATGCAGGATTTTTTTATGATGTTTGGGACAGATGGTGTTTTTATAATGTGTTATGAAAAATATTTGATCAATTTTTAAAACGTGGAATTGTTGTGAATTTACTTGATACTATGAATCAATTTTGCTTGTGTTAAACTTCATGAGGAAATATGATTACTTTGTTGCCAGTGAGGTTTTTGTGCAGCTGCTTCACTGTCTTCAGTCACTGAGTGCTTCTCGAGCACAATAATAAACAGCAGAATCTTCCGTCTTCAGACTGTTCATCTGCAGATACAGCTGCTGTTTGCTGTTTTCTCTGGAGATGGTAAACCGGCCCTGAACTGACTGAGAATATAAGATTGTATCACTGTCATATTCGATAGTTGCAATCCACTCCAGTCCTTTTCCAGGAGCCTGTCTGATCCAGGCCATCCATGAGCTGCTGAAGTCAAATCCAGAGGCTGTACAGGTCAGTTTGTGGGAACTTCCAGGGTTTTTAACCACTGATTCAGATTCTGTCAAAGTCTGACCATCAACACCTTAAGAAAAAAAAGCGGAAAAACCATTTATGTGCCATGACAAGAAATTTACAAAAGAAAACAGGAAACCAAAAGTTCATTAAAAACCAAACAGCATGAATAATAGTAGTTATTTTCTAAAAGCTGCAAACTTTAAGTAAAACTCTTCACCTGTCCAGCAGATGGTTAGAAGCAGTATCACAGTTCTACAGTCCATCTTGTTAAACTGCTGCATGTGTCCACTGGTCTCTGTTCAGTCGGTTAAATAAAGGTTCAAGTTTTGCATAAACTCCTCCTCATAAAGAGGAGACACCTGCACTCCTGATAACTGAGACAAACAAAGGTTTATTAGTTACAGTTTTTGTGACAGATTTGTGACATGTTTAGGTTTTTTCAGTAAAGTGTTAATAAGAACATTATTTTAAACTAAGATAATGGAAATACTTGCCAACAGGTTTTATTAAACTTTAAAGAGCTGCATTGGAATAAAACAGCTCTTTTATAATGAGAAGAAAATAAAACTCATTAGTTTAACATTTGTGATTAAGTTATGGTTTGACAGCTGAATGAACAGATTTTATTACTGAAAAATTGTCTTGTTCATAAATGTGATAAACTTTCTGGATTATCAAATATTGAATAGATATTCATTTGAATATGTGTGTAATTCATATGAACTGATTAGATTCTTTAATTCAGTGAGTTAATTAACACCAGAAGAGATTAAATCTCATTGGTGTTTGTTGTTGATGAGGTTTTTGTGCAGCTGCTTCATTGTCTTCAGTCACTGTGTCTTTGTCGAGCACAGAAGTAAACAGCAGCATCTTCTGCTGTCAGACTCCTGATCTCCAGGTACTGAGTGCTGCTGGGAACATCTTCAGTCATCAGGAAACGGCTCTGGAAAGAACTGGCATAGCTGGGATTGTTGCTACCAGTGCTCATCCATCCAATCCACTCCAGAGCTCTCCCTGGTTTCTGTCGTATCCAGTGAATATTATAGCTGGTCATGCTGTAACCAGAAATCACACATGACATCTTCACCGTCTCTCCAGGTCTCTTCACTGCAGAAGGAGACTGGTCCAGTTTGATCTCACTCATGACTCCTGTGATGAAACAAGAAACCATCATCATCTATGAAGTGATGGTTTGTTACAAAAGAGCTTAAAGAAAAGTCAGATTTTCTCACCATGTATCAAAAGAGCAAACAAATTCAACATTATTGTTTGTTCCATTTTATAAAATCCTTGTTCAGTTCTGTCAAAATGCTACAAACACAAAGGGAAGTGTCTCTGTCCTCTGTCCACAGGTTGTGTTGTTGTTGCCTCTGGTGTGTTTATAAAGAGGAAGTTTTGCATAGACCTCCCTCTGCAACAATAAATATGCAATGTTACACGGTAAGCAGAGACTTCACAACAACAGAAGGGAACGTAAAAAACTGTTAAAGGAGTGATGACATAGCAGTAAAAACTAGTTTGCAGAGACTTTGCAACAGAAGGGAATGTGGTGAATTAATCATTTCTGGACAGGCAAAAAGCTTTAATGTTCTGGAAAAACTGACAACTTTTGATAAATTTCATCGTATTCATTTGACTTTATTTAGGTTTTCTTCTCTTTTCATCATTCTTAAACAATTTTTCCAGGTCTTTTGCAGGTTGCATTTGTAAGTCAGATGTTGTCCTGATGAGATATTGGTGTTACATTTTAAGGGCTGCACTTATTCACCAGAAACAGTTTGATCACTTTATATGAGCACATTTACAGTAGGAGAAGTCTGATATGTAAATATGTGTTGCGCAACTGATGAAAACTTTTTATGCAAAGTTCCAGTGTCTGAAAGTCATTTAGTGGCTGATCTGACAATATTTGTTTTTAGAAAACTTCTTTAAAATGATGAAATTGTGGACTAAAGTGTTTTAAAAAGTGTTTTAGAACACTTGTTAATGTACACTCTAACAAGTGTACTTGTTATGCCAGACAAAGTCAGATTAAGGCTTCCTCCAGTGATCAGTCCAGGGTTCAAGTGTTAAGATTAAGATTGAGACAAAAAGAAAATATTGCGTCTTCTTTCAGTGACAGATGAAGAAAGCTTTGACTGCCCTCTCGTGTTGGTCTGATAAACTTAAAAAAAAAAATTCAAACTAGTGCAACCTATTGGGGCTTTTGTGAAGTTTTATAAATGTCCGATTAAAAGTCTTTTTTGGTTTATTTTTTTGTTTTTCGGTTATGATTGTTATAAAAATCATTAGACATACGCACATCACCAGGTGCAAGGCTACTGGGGCGTTTTGTGAAGTAAAGAAAAACCCTTTATAAATGTCCGATCAAAAGATCTTCCTCGGTCTTTTTACCTGAGGAAGATCTGGTTTTTTTTTTAGGCTTTTTCTCGGTTATGATTGTTATAAATTTTTCACCGGCCCAGCTTTGATTTATTTAATTTTGTCACCCTTAACCCTCCATACTTTTACATTTTAATGAAATCCAATGCACACACATGAAGAAAAACTTAGAATACTCTCTCCTGCATTAATTCAGCCTGAAGAAGAAGTCAAAAGAAATTTAGGTTGATGTTCTGAGCAGCAGTGTTTCTGTAGGTTGGATCAGATTGGTACAAATATATATTTTTAAAAAAAGGTGTAATGTATTCTTACAATCAAAGTTGTGAATTTAAAAAGTTTATGATCATGTAATTGTTCCCATTGAGTTATGCTGCATCTGATCAATACAACCTTTCTCTGTATTTGCTGGTTCCTCAGTTTTTGTACAGACATGTTCATAACTTGTATCACTGTGTCTGTGAGACGAGCACAGTAATAAACAGCTGTGTCCTCAGGCTGCAGATTCTGTCCTGTTATTGTCACTGTTCCTGCAGACGTGTCTCTGCTGTAGCTGAACTTGTTTTTAAGAGCATCATTTTGCCTCAAAGTACCACCCCCCCACTGATGAGAAATCCAGTCCATCGCTTTTCCTTCCCGCTGTCTGATCCAAGCTGTTGCATAGCTGTTATCAGTCACAGAATAACCAGAAACCCGACAGGTGATGGACAAAGACTGTCCAGGCTGGACAACCTTTGAGTCTGGCTGGATGAGATCAATACTGTACACACCTGTGGAAACACAAAGCAACATTATCTCCATCATTCATCTGATTATTCAGTGTTTCTGATGTTATAAATGTGAATCCAGTTAAGTCTTTTCACAGGATCCAAATGCCAGCAGCAGCAGTAAAAAATAAAATTTTGTTCAAACCAAATGATAATGCAGGTGCCTGCTTTATAACAATACTTAAAGTAATGTTATTTTACCTGTCCAGCAGATGGTTAGAAGCAGTATCACAGTTCTACAGTCCATCTTGTTAAACTGCTGCATGTGTCCACTGGTCTCTGTTCAGTCAGTTAAATAAAGGTTCAGGTTTTGCATAAACTCCTCCTCACAGAGAGGAGACACCTGCGACAAATGAGGATTTACTGTCAGTCCTTCCTATTAGTCATATAAGAGTTTTTTGTTAGTTTTTTTTTTGTCAGTAACATGTTTGTTTAAACATTGTTCATAACTCAAATGCTGGAAATATTAAACATTTTTATCTTGCTGAGATAAATGTTTAGTAAGTTCTTTGTCTTAAAGGCATTATACTGTAGAAAATGTCTCTTTCAACAATTTTTGCAATATTCAGTAAAATTGGGTTCACTACTCCATACGCAATGATTAATTAAAAGCTTTAAATATGTAAATATTATTACACATCAGCTGTGAAAGTCATGGGGCTGAAAAAAAACATCCACCAATCATCTCTGCATTCCTTAACTTCTTCATTTGTCTACAAGCTCGTCAATCACTTTTTCTACTGTGGTAAGAGTGATTGTCGGTCAGTTCAACGGGTAATACGCTAGACTGATCAATGACAGTGATTGATAGGTGAAAGTAACACTGCGACCCAGAAGCTGCTTTACAGCGTTTACAGCAGGTAGCTAACATCATTCTGCTAGCAGTTTGCAGACACCGACATCCCATTGACTTACGTTTGTGACATGATACCTGCTGTCTGCTAAACACTGGAGTGGCTCGTGCACGTTATTCTGTGGCCGAAGGAGGGAGCTATGAACCTAGCAGGTTGGTCTTGCACTTTCAGCGCATTATTCAAAAACTCGCTAACAGTCTCTGCTTTCTGAAATGCCAACATATCCTCAAACGACTTTAATAGAAAGAAAATGGAAGAAAACATATTGAAACAAGAAATATGGACGAGGCCACAATATTTAAGCCTATTTATGTTCACTAACATAAAAAACAAAATTTTTACACTCATAAGATAGGTGACTTTTATCATTTTCATTTTGCTCTTTTTCTAAACTCATTGTGAAAAACATGTTTTTGTTGTTTTCTAATCAATACATTTCATGTTTTTATTATGAGTTTAAAAATGTAACTCTGAGTGTGTTTTGATTGTGTTTTTACTGTGTGATGCATTATACATCACATAGGCTACATACAAATACAAAAATTCTTATCAACTTATAAACATTAATTCAATATAATTTAATTTATACAAAAAGGGCAAGTAAATAAGATCACACTGATTTTTGTTGTCAGTGATGTTTTTGTGCAGCTGCTTCATTGTCTTCAGTCACTGTGCTTTGTCGAGCACAGAAGTAAACAGCAGCATCTTCTGCTGCAGACTCCTGATCTCCAGGTACTGAGTGCTGCTGGGAACATCTTCAGTCATCAGGAAACGACTTTGAAAAGAGCTTCCATAGATAGCAGAGTTTGATCCTGTATCCATCCTCCCGATCCACTCCAGAGCTCTCCCTGGTCTCTGTCGTATCCAGTGCATGTAGTCGCTGGTCATGTCAAACCCAGATATGACACATGACATCTTCACCGTCTCTCCAGGTCTTTTGACCTCAGATGAAGACTGGTCCAGTTTGATCTCACTGCAGACTCCTGTAAGGAAAGAAGAAATGATCCTGAACCAGAAAAATAAAGGAAGAAAAAAAATAAAGTGAAGCAGAATCAACTGTCCTACCATGAATAGTGGTAATAAATAATAAACTCCAAATTATCGCTTTTTCCATTCCAAACACTGAATATCAGCACTCTGTCACAGATGTCTCAGAAATGTTTAAAACTGTCTTTGTGTTCTGCACAAACTGTATGAGAGCTGCTGATGGAGTGTTTATAAGAGAGGAAGAGTTTGCATAGACCTCCCTCTACAGGTTTAAAAGGAGAACATGCAGCACAAATACATACCTGCATGTACAACAGAGATCCAAGCAAGAAACGTGTACAAAGATTAAACACCTGAAAATAATTGTATTTATATATTTCTCAGTTTTTCTGGTTGCCCTCAAAAATGTGCATTTCGTCTGGTCATGCAGTCCCATGACTGACATCTCAGCCTTCCTGCAGGTTGTTTGAAATAATATTAAATCACAGATTTGTTTACCACACTTCATAGCTGTTTACAACTTGAAAACAAGTTTCCAAACATGTAGTAACAAACACTACTGTGACAGGTTACTTCACAGTTTTAGTGTAGGCCTGTCAATCGCGCCCAGACACTCCTTGCGCACTTTGCCACAAGAAAAAGAAAACATTAAAGAGCCCATATTATGCGCTTTTCTCCTCATCTTCAACAATTCTTCAATATATTAAAGATTTACTTCCATGGTCATTTCATTAATATTGCTGTGTTCTCCATTATTATTGAATGCATTATGCATTGCTTCTGTTTAAAAAAACCTTCTGGTTGCTTTGTATCCAGCTGTATTTGTATACTAGAAGAGAGGCTTGTGGTCCAACGACAGGCTTTTCCGGGTCCTTCTCATAAATTTCCGTCTGATTGGCTCCCTCCCATTAATGTATGAAGGAACCTCCTCCCCCCGCACTGTGTGTGTAACAGAGCACATGAACGAGTTTGTTCCGCCATGCTAGCAAACAGTTAGCTAATTAGCTCCTCAACTCTGCAGCTACAGTCTTCACTTCTAGTGCGGAGGGGAGGGTTACCTGCCTTCCCGTGGGCGGGTATAAACCCACGTGGGCGACAACCTTTTCAATGTGACGTGGAACCGAAAGGCTTTTCCTGATTTGCTTCCTTCTCTGTATTGTTTCTATGAAGAGGAAACACAGCCAGTGGAGGTGACGCACCACTTGCAAGCGCAGCATGTGTATGTAACTAGGGGTGACCCTCTGTATTCCAAAAGGAGCAAGTTAAACTGGTTTTAAGGGGAAGGAGATCTTTAATGTAATATAGGAGTCATGATTTGATCAAATTCAGCCATTGCACTGTTGACCAACTCAGCATCAACAGCTTTCATTGTTTCTCGTCTCTACCAGTGCTATGGGGCACAGCATGTTCAGAGTTGTCTCTGAAATAAAAAACACGTCTCAGTCTCAGAAGCAAAGTGGCACTAAATCAGGTATATAGAATAATAATAATGAGCTAGATTTGTATTGCGCTTTTCAAGGCACTCAGAGTGCTCACAAAGGTCCATCATTCATCCACTCCTCATTCATACTTGCCGATGGTAAGCTATGTATGTAGCCACAGCTGCCCTGTGAATCAGGTATGGTAGCTGGTGTTCAAAACTGGTGTGACCAGCCAGTGACATATGAATAAAATGCTGAATAAAAATGCATAATTTTAAAGTCTTAAAGACTCTTGGTAACAACAAAGTTGTTTTTTATCTGCGTTTTTGGTCTCTTTGTAAGTTAAAAAACTCCCAAAAATTATTTCAAGTTAACTTGCGTAATATGGGCCCTTCAAGAATCAACAAAAGGTAAAACAAAAAGCTTTGTCCTCTATAAGAACTTCCAGACAACAGTTACCTGACACACTTAAGATCTCAGGCAAGCGTGTGTAATGGTTTGGATGAGTCAATGCTGTTAACAGCTACATGTATGCAGTACTGTTGTACAGTAATGTCTATTTAGGTGTTGAAGTTAATAAAGAAGAATGTTTAACAAATTTCTACGAAAAAAAGCCTTTTACTGTCATTTTTTCTTTGTTACAATATTTGATAAGATTTACTTTTCCCAGCAGACTTTTCCCTGCAGAAAGTTTGTGATAAATAGTCTTTAGCACGTATTTAAAGATTTATTTAACCCAGTCATTTTCAAACTATTTGTTCAGCTACTCAACCAGCTTCAGTAACTGAGACTCTCGAGCTCAATAATAAACAGGAGAATCTTCAGTCTTCAGACCGTTCATCTGCAGGTACTCCTGCTGTTTGCTGTCAATTCTGGGGATGGTAACGGGCCTGTAAATGACTGAGAGTCATTTGAGTAATTTAATTGATTAGCAGATGACACCATTACCTCACAAGCCTGGCAGGGCAAATATTTTAGAAGGAAATGTGAAATACAAGTACTGTAGGAGGTGGAGATTGTGGATTTTAGTTTGTCTCACAGTGTATTAAATTGCAAAAAGATAAGATTTGGCAACAGTATTGCTCGGATATTTCAGATATTTGGTGTTTGAATAGTTTTTCTGCGAACATTTCTTTGATTGAGAGCTGAAAATCTATTTAAGGGCAGCACATTAATGCAGGTGGCTTATGTCAGTGTAAGATTTAAGTTAAATTCAGAGTTTGATGTCATCCAGTAAACTTTAGTTAGATATTAAAAACATAAAAATGTCTTTTTAGTTAATTACTATGTACTTTTTTAAAGAAAGTATAGTCTTTTCTTTTTTTTAAATCTTTGGTGTGACTTGGATCAGTTTTGATAGAGATTCTTTTTTTGTATCTTTTGCTAAATCAATGTTCAGGTTGCTGTACTTTCATGTTTTTTTTTTTCTTAAATCTATTCCTTTGCATTTCTTTAATAACAGCATCAAAATATGAATTAAAATTGCAGCTGAAAACAACACTGTGAAACTGCAGCAAGATTTTGTGCAGCTGTTAAACCAGTTTCAGCCACGGTGCATCTCGAGCACAATAATAAACAGCAGAATCTTCCGTCTTCAGACTGTTCATCTGCAGGTACAGCTGCTGTCTGCTGTTGTCTCTGGAGATGGTGAACCGGCCCTGAACTGACTGAGAGTAGAATTTGTTGCTTCTACTGCCGCTATCATGCCACGCTATCCACTCCAGTCCTTTTCCAGGAGCCCGTCTGACCCAGTGCATCCAGTAGCCACTGAATGTGAATCCGGAGCCTGTACAGGTCAGTGTGTGGGATTCTCCGGGTCTTTTAACCACTGGTTCAGATTCAGTCAGAGTCTGACCATCAGTACCTATAAAATCAGAGAAAACAATGCATGTCATAAAATATAATAACAGATATTTAAAGTATTGAGATCTTAATTATCAATCATCTTCACCTGCCCAGCAGATGGTTAAAAGCAGCAGCCCTGTTCTATAATCCATCATGTTAAACTCAGACCACAGTTCTCTGTTATCCTCCCTGCAGTCACATAAGTAGGAATCCAATTTATTCAAGTTTTGCATTGACTCCTCCTCTTCTGACTGAGTAAATTTCTAGATTTATGTACAACCAGCTTTAGTCACTGTGGCTGTCCATCCATCAATCTTTTATACCCACTTATGCAGGACGACAGGAGCCTAATGCAGCAGCTATAGGTGAGTTACACCCTGGACAGGTCACCAGACTATTCAGGGCCACACAGAGAGACAAACAATCACTCATGCTCACTTCTAGACAGAGTTAGAGTGACCAGCTAAAGGAATAGTACACCCAAAGAATGATGGGTCTTCATTTTCTACTTACCCCGATGCTGAACACTAATGGAGGTCCCCGCGCCCGAGCCAAAAAAAGTCCACAAAAGCGTGTCAATATTCCAAGTGTCCTGAGTGCATGGGTAGCGTCCTTAATTTACTTCAAATGACATCATTTAGTATATTTTAATAGCTTAAAGGGACATTGTGTAATCGGGAGCAGATCCCTCGTACTTTTCATGCTGCGTTCGCGTGAAACCGGGCAGACCGACGACAGCCGCTGCATGTAAAGTTATCACCGGCCTCTATGTGAAGATGTGGTCCGTCAGTTACAGTGACATCAGTCCACATCTGTTCGGTTGTCATGGCGATGTCGTATTGTTTTCCCTGACCCATGTTTTACCGTCTTTCGCTCGGCTTTATTGATTAAAATGACATCTGGTTTGTTACCAACGGCCGTCTGCCCGACTGCACGTGAACGCAGCATCAGTGAGACGCTAGCTTCTCCCCTCTGCAGCGCGGTGACTTTTCAAAGGCATTACCTCGAACTGAGCTGAAAACTCCGGTGTGTCCGGTGAGTTTCTGTGTTTTCCTACCGTCACGCTTCTCCCGAACGCAAAAACATGGCGATACGACATGGCAGCCTCCACCGAGACGACCCGCTCGATGTGTAAATTAATGATACGAACGGCAAATTTAGAACTTAGAGGAGCACTTCACTTTGTTGATGGGAGTGATTACTGATTAATGAAAAAACACTTTTGAACCAAATAATCAGTTTTTGTGAATAAAACACAGGAGAACTTACACAATATCCCTTTAAAACATGTAGCTGCCATGAAGCGCGTCTGTGAGAGATCGGGACACTACGGAAGCTGCAGCAGACGAGATCGCGCGTTCTCTTTTTCTTTCTTTCTTTGTTTTTAATCAATATCCAACCCCTCCTGGACCTTCTTGTGTTTGTTCCGGTTTGTCTGCAGCTCTGGCGCTCTTAGCACAATCTAAATAGCGAATTTCTTCTTCTATGCTTGCATTATCGGCAGAGTAGGCTCTGAATGCAGAGGCTTCTGTAGTGTCGGGAACGCACTTCGGCAGAAAAAAGGAAATAGCACTGTTTAGGGACTAAAAATGTACTAAATGATGTTGTTTGGAGTAAACTATGGATGCCACCCACTCAGGACACTTGGATTACATTGGACGAGCAGTATGGAGAAATATTGACACATTTTTATGGACTTTTCTAGACATTTTTGGCTCGGGAGCAGGGACCTCCATTATTTGAATGTTGGCAGATAACATAAGCCTCCCAGATCTCCAGCTGCATTTGAGATATCAAAAAAGTGCTTCAGAGTGTTGTTCAGCATCGGGGTGAGTAGAAAATGAGGGCCCTTCATTCTCTGTATGTACTATTCCTTTAAGCTAATATGCATGTCTTTGGTTTGTGAAAGGAAACTGGAATACCAAGATAGAAGCCACACACACGGGGAGAACATGCAAACTAGACAAAAAGCCTGACTCGACAGAACGAAACAGAAAATACCAAATTACAAGGAAAAAATCTGCATCAAGAATTATTATTCATGAATGAATCGATCCTTTTTTCAGAAAACTGAATTAGTATTTAATAAATTATAGATAATGTTGGTGAGCAAATTTTTTACTTAGATTTTGATTTATTGTATTCATTCATTTAACATCATGATAGATTGTGTAGTTTTATCGAGCATGTTACATAATTTTCTTCCAGTGAGCCAGTCTTGTGGTCTAAGAGCTCCTCTTCTGGCCTCATGTTTAAGATTTCAGGCTTGGAGAGGTTTTTGTTCAGGTCTGATGATGGTTTGTGTTACTGTGGCTCTCTCGCACAGTAATACACAGCTGTGTCTTCAGGCTGCATATTCTGTCCATTCAGAGTCACTGTGTCACTGGAAGAGTCTGTGGAAATGCTGAACTTGTTTTTGAGAGAATCTTTGTAATATGTTTTATATCCAGCTCGTGCATTTCCAATCCACTCCAGTCCTTTCCCTGCAGACTGTCTGATCCAAGCTGTGTACCAGTTGCTCACATAATAAGAGACCTGACAGGTGATGGTCAGACGTTGACCTGGCTGTACAGTCATGGAGGCTGGCTGTGTCAGTGTTTCACACTTCACACCTGTTTAAAGAAAAAAAAAAGTTTAGTAACAGGATGTCTTTAAAAGAGGAACTGAGTGTGATGAATCTGAAGAAACTCACATGCAGCCACTAAGAGCAGCAGCAGAGCTGGAGAAAACATGTTTGTTGATGAAACTGACATCCTGTCATCTCCACTCCACACTGTTGTCATTGTTTTATACCTAATAGGAGGAGCTGAGTTTGCATAAGAGGCAAGACAAGTTTGTTTGTATAACACGTTTTATGTACAAGACAATTTAGTGTTTTGGATTTAACATTGAGAGCATTACAGTGGGCTGCAGAAGAAGCATTAAAAAGAGCATTAAAATAATTTTTTAAAAGAAAATCAAGAAATTAAATAAAATCAAAAAGGCTTAAAAACAAAACGCAAAAACAAAATGCAAGAAAGTTACAGTGTGAGAAATTAACTGTTGTTTTGAAAAAAGACTGCTAATAGAAAATACTTGTTTAATGTGAGGAACGTACAAACTGAACGCTGCCTCTTCATGTAGTTCTGACTGACCCTGATGACCTGAGGGATCTGGTTGGTTCTTTATGAGACAGAAATTCTGAATATATTTTGGTCCTAAACCACCCAAGGGGTTTGTAAATTAACAGCAATATTTTGAAGTCAATTCTTTGACAAACAGAAATCCAGTGTAAATATATGATAGTTGGTCTTAGTGAGGACTGGAGCAGCAGCATTCTGAACTTACTGCAGCTGTCTGATGGTAGCTATTCTGAACTCTTTTCCTGGTTGTTCCATAGAATTCCATAAGTGGAAGTTTTGAGTAAAAAAAAAAGTATCTGTGCTACAGTCAGTTTATATGTTTACTAATTGCTGCTGTATTTAAAACTTATGGAGTTTTATTTGAGGAAAACACTTTATGGTCACCTCTTTTTTTCACCCTGTGATGATGCTTGTTCCTTCTCATTCTGAAATATATATATTCTGCAGAAAAAAAGTATACAGTAAATATACACTCAGTGTTCAATAACTTCTTGTCTTGGACTTCAGTTTATTACCTCAATTCCTTTGGGTTTAAAACAGTCATACAAGAAACAATGCTCTAATTCAGGATTTAACAAATAATCACCTTTATACAGCATAACTATAAGAGAACATTCATATGAAATTTAGCTTGATGAGACTAGGTCTTCCTCTTTTTGTTCTTAAAACTGAACTTGTTTATGTGTAAAGTGATAAGAACCAAAACGGTAAACGTTTTGGCCTGTTTACCTGCCTGAAAATCCTGTTGTTTATTATTGAGCTCTTTCAGAGGGCACTTGAATAGTTCATCATAGTTATTAAGCGGAAGTAGTTTTTCTATGAGTCTCTTCATTCTGTCTCTCTCTATGTCTCTCTTGCACAGTAATACACTGCTGTGTCCTCGGTCCTTAAACTGCTCATCTGTAAATAAAGCTTACTGATGGAGTCATTTCTGGAGATGGTGAATCAACCTTGGACTGACTGGAAGTAATGTTTTGGAGAACTGTACTTGCTGTTGTAGTAACCCAATCCAGTCCTTTTCCAGGAGCCTGTCTGATCCTGTGTCTCCTATGGCAACTGAATGAGAATCCAAGCTATACAGGTCAGTCTGTGGGATTCTCCAGGACTTTTAACCACTGGTTCAGACTGTGTCTGACCATCACCTGGCAAAAATATTTAAAAATTAATCTAATATATTGTTTTGATTACATAAATATATTTTTTACAAGAATAAGTTAGACAGCAATCTTCACCTGCACAGCAGATAACAACAGAAGTCCTGTTCTACAACCCATTATGGTAACCTGGTAACTGGTCTCTGTCATCATCACATTCATGGTCCATAATGGAGAGATGGAGCAGCCTAATTAAAAAAGATTGAAAATTGAGTTTTGGTAAAAGTCATAGAAATCTGAAATAATGAACATATGAATGCAAAGGGTGAGAGTGCAGGTGTCACTGAAGTCATTTTGATGCTTTGTGTCTGTGAAGGTTTTTGTGCAGCTGCATCATGTTTTCAGTCACTGTGTCTCTTCGAGCACAGAAGTAAACAGCAGCATCTTCTGCTGTCAGACTCCTGATCTCCAGGTACTGAGTGCTGCTGGGAACATCTTCAGTCATCGGGAAACGACTTTGAAAGGAACTTCCATAGATAGCAGAGTTTTTTCCTGCATCCATCCTCCCGATCCACTCCAGAGCTCTCCCTGGTCTCTGTCGTATCCAGTGAATGTAGTACTCTGTCATTCTAAACCCAGATATGACACATGACATCTTCACCGTCTCTCCAGGTCTTTTGACCTCAGATGAAGACTGGTCCAGTTTGATCTCACTGAAGACTCCTGTAAGGAAAGAGGAAATGATCCTGAACCAGTGAAAATAAAAGGAAGAAAAAAAGAAATTTTTAAAAAAGAAAATGAAGCAGAATCAACTGTCCTACCATGAATAATGGCGACAAATAACAAACTCCAAATTATTGCTTTTTCCATTCCAAACACTGAACATCAGCACTCTGATACAGATGTCTTAGAAATGTTTAAAACTGTCTTTGTGTTCTGCACAAACTGTATGCGAGCTGCTGCTGGAGTGTTTATAAGAGAGGAAGAGTTTGCATAGACCTCCCTCTACAGGTTTAAAAGAAGAACATGCAGGACATGCATGATGAAATTAACTGAATGAAAAAATACTTTATCTCAGTCGGAAATTGATATATAAAAGATGGATTTTTTTTTGTTGTTTTTTTTTTCCTGCTTTGGTTGTTTTTGATAAGAATTAAACAGTGTCCACTCGAGCTTCTCAATTAAAGCACATTTGCATGATTGTGAGAAAAAAGCTCTGGGAAAAAAAAAAATCCTCATCTTGCTGCCTAATTGGTCCAGATGAAAGTTGGCTTTCTGAAACAGGTAGATCACAACCATGCTGTCAGACAAATATCTATGATAAACAGCCTGTAATGGATCCTGAACAGTGTTCACTTGCTTATTAAGGTGAACCATGCAGTCTCAGACTTTAATGATGTGAAATGTCAGAGCAACTGGTCTGTCAAGATCTTTTACTGCAACAAGACAGGAAGATTTCCACAGCACTCTTCTCTGACTCAGGCTGGGGTTGAAAAGGTGCTGAGGAAAATTTCTGAGCAGATCTTCAGAACCCTGAGACTGACACCATCTGGACCTGCAGCCCTGTTCTAATTAAGTCTCTCCAGTTTCTTCTGACTGAAAGATTTATGTCGGAAAACATGACCGGTAGCACTGGAGTCCCACGAGGGATTATTGTAGTCCTGTCATCTGCAGAAATACTTTAAGTGCAGCTGTGGGGATATCACTGCTGGACAAGAAGCAAATTACAGGGAAATGGTCTGTTTGTGAGATGCAATGATATATATATATATACATAGATATATATATATATATATACATATATACTGTATATATATATATATATATATATATATATACATTCTTTTTTTTTTTTTTTTTTCAAAAGTTAGTGTAGTAACAATCACCTCATCTTAACAGAAACAAAAAACAAAACAGGCGATTGTTGACTTCAGGAGGAGCAGGAAAAAACAAAGCACTGCTTACATCCTGGGAGGAGAGGAGGATTTGCAGCCAACTGTTTGGGCTGCAACATCAGAACCACATCAGAGACTGAACATAAGTCCAGAGTTGGAGCGGATTGTCCAGAGAGGAATGCTGCATAAGCTGCTGAAAATAGTGAAGAAACAACAGTGTGTTCAGTAAAAGTGTTTTTCAAGTACAGTGCAAAACCAAAAGGTACTGAAGGTCATCAGCCCCCAGAACAAGACATTATCTGTAAATTGATGATTATCAATTATTGTTATTAATTGAATTTTAAATAGTTAAATCAAATGCTAATTAAGAAAATACATTATTATATGATTTTTTTTTTTTTTTTAAGAAAAGGTGAAAAGACATTGGGGCATAGCATTTTCCCTCTGGGATAAAGTACATTTCTTTTAATTTGATTTCATTTCTTTGGAGTAATGGGGTCTTATTAGATCTGCAGGATTTAAACAGCTCCTCATAAACTACAAACACTGTGGCTCTCAAGAACAATAATAACAGAATCTAGTACTTTTTGACCATTAAGGTGCAGAAACAGCTGCTCTCTGCTGTTGCCCCTGGAGATAGTAAACCGGCACTGGATGCAGTATTTTATTAAACTCTTGAACTAAACTTTATTTTATTAAACTGGGAACATTAATTTGATGATTCCACTGTTCATTGTGGGGTTTTTGTACAGCTGCTCCACTGTTCTCAGTCACTGTGGACTCGTGCACAGAAGTAAACAGCAGAATCTTCTGCTGTCAGACTCCTGATCTCCAGGTACTGAGTGTTGCTGGGAACATCTTGGGTCAGACTGAAACGACTTTGAAAGGACTTGGCATTGACAGTTTTAGCTGTGCTTGTATATATCCTCCCAATCCACTCCAAACCTTTCCCTGGTTTCTGCTTTATCCAAACAATGCTGTGAGTCGTCATAGTGTAACCAGATGTGACACATGAAATCTTCACCGTCTCTCCAGGTCTTTTCACCTCAGATGGAGGCTGCTCAAGCCTGATCTCACTCCAAACACCTGTACAGTACAATTTAAAAAAAAAAAAAAAAAAAAAAAATATATATATATATATATATATATATATATATATATATCTTCTAGCCTACAATTTCAACAAAGAACATATGTTTTCTTTATATCATAATTAACTCTCTTACCACGAACAGTTAATACAACAAATAAACTCCAGACAGTCACAGACATCTTCATGATGACCTCTTCAAGATAGGAAGCACTGAAATTAGAGTTTTCATCAGTTTGGTGAAGCTTTGTGAGTTGCTCTCCCTCAGATGGTGTGAATCATAACGGTACCTTTATAAAGAGGTTAGACTTTGCATAGACCTCCCTCTGCAGGTTGAAAGTGGGAACTTGCTTAAAGAAGAAGTTTAATTTCTTGTTTTTGGCACTGAAGGCCGGATCTATCAAAGGTTTGTGTGTATATAAACATGACCTATCTCATTGCGCACAAAAAATAAATGGACAAACTGATCTACAGTACTAACAACATGCCAAAAGGGTTGCGATTTTCAGAGGTGCTAAATAGCACCTCTGATCCAGATGATCTGCTGCAATGAATACGCAATATGGGGTGTTCATACATTACACAATTGTGTGTGTGTTGGGAAGCGAAAATGTGAGTATATTAATTTAGCACTCACAAAGCAATTTACCAACCCTGAAACAGATTGTGTGGCTGGCCTTTTGAGTGTATTTTAGTACATCTGAAAAGCAGGTCCAAATGGGCTATATGCACGACTCCACTACTTCCTGAACTTCAGACAGCACCTTTGCTTCCTGTCTTTCATGCCTTTTCTTGCTTTTTCTTTTTTTTTTTTTTCTTGTTTCTTGTTTTCATGTCTTTTACAATGTTGAATTTCCCTTCTGGGATTAATAAAGTATTTTTCATTTCATTCCATGACTGGACAAACTGATTAATCCAGGTGTGTCTGGCCAGTTACTGAGGTCAGACACACCTGGGTTTATCAGTTTGTCCAGTCATGAAAGACAAGAAGCAAAGGTGCTGTCTGAAGTTCAGGAAGTAGTGGAGTGGTACATATAGCCCATTGGCAGCTTTGCAAACAGAAGGCTTTTGAAGGGGGACAATCCTGGACATGCACAATTCTGATTCTAATATTTAGTTCATGAGCAGTAAGGGCAATGTATTTGGTTGTCATTGTTGAATTCAATAAAAATCTAAATATGGAAATATTTTAAATATGGTCACTTAATTACTTATAGTTATAAGTAATTAAGTAATTACTTATTCATTTATTTGAAAATTCCCTGTAAGGAAATATTTGGCTACAGTATATTTTTCACCTATCCGCTAAATTACCACCCTCAGATCTAGCCACCATAATTTTTTTAAATATTTTGTCATGTTATATTTTTTCTATTGATTTTTTTCTTCTGTTGGGTTAAAACTCTTTCTTGACCATTCTTCATTTCACACGTTCTTTTCCAACATATCAAAAGTATTAAAACTTTTTAAACAAATCTTATAGCATCTCACTAATATTGTCTCTAAATCTTAAAACATTTATTAAAGCTTTACAACCTTCTTTTCTCTGGCTGTTTTAAACTTTGTTTTGCCTTAAAACAATATAATTGTAATCAAATTAGTATCATAGGACTGATAATACTCAAAAACCATTATGCATGATATAACAAATTAGCATGGTTTCTAATAATTTATTTAGTGCTTTTGAGGAATATCAAGTTTGAAAGACCCTTTACTGAGCTGATGAGGATGCACTCAGTCAGTGATGCAGAGCAGATTACAGAGAGAGGACATACAAACACTCTATCTCTCTTAATTAAGTATTCTTTTTAGTTATTTGATGGCTTTCCTTCTATTTGCAAAAGAGATGTAATTAACATATTCAACTTTTTTCTTTTTTTTACTCTTTGCTTTTATCTCTACCACTTCTACAGGACTGTCTTTTGAATAATTTTTTAATCAAAATGTAACATTTTATCAATTGTTTGTATTTTAACTAGTTTTTTTTTTATTATTTGTTTTGGGTTTTTTTTTTTTTGTTACAACTCCTGTCAGGAAGTAATTTGCTTTACACTTCCTGCTATCAGTCAAAGAATAACTGGAAATATGACAAAAGTTCAGTAATTAAACCTAAATGGAGGACTATGTAGTAGAAGACGGGAGGATTTAGGAATTTGATTTTTTTTTTTTTTTTTTTTTGAAGTATGGCAGAATATCCAAAGAACATAGACAGGATAAAGGTTGGTAGTAAACTTGTCCTTGGTTTAACTCTGTGTAGGTGGGGGTCTCCTGTTGGAGAAAAGTTTCCAAGCAGATTAAAGACAAAGAGCAGAGATGGAGGGGAGATGATGAGTGTGTTCAGCAGCAGATATGAATCTGTTCTCAGTGGTTATTAGAACAGAAACGACTGCTGAGAATCAGACTTCCTTTCCTGCAGCTGTGTGGGTTTCTCTGAAGCCTCCACACCGTTAGCTGCGGCTTTTCACTTTAATAACAGAATGACTGCTACAACCATCAACCGTGCTAAAAACAAATCATTTCAGGAAGCATCTGTGTTCTTCATCTGTGAGAGAAACAACTCAAATCCCGACATCAGAGCTGAGAAATAAACTTTAAAAGGAGATGAATAAGGTCCTTGTAAACATTTGTTAGTGATAAATAAATCTTTCAGGCATCATCTTCTCAGAAGTTTGTTTTCTTTGACTAATTCTTTTTTACACTCTTGTTTCTTCTATTTGTCTAAAAAATGTGTAAGCTGATGCCTTGAGAGAATTTTAGAGATTGTTGGGCTCTGATTGGTCCCGTCTTGTCCCCATGCATTCATCAAGTTACTTTTTCAACAAGTCAACTGAGAAATTAAATGTGTTGTGACATATGCTTGAATATTTCCACACAAAAACATTTTTTTAAATTTTGTTGATAATAAGCTGTTTATTACAGAAAAACTCTGCAATGTAAAAGAACGCTTGAAAAAACAAGGAAAGTGATTAAATATGTAAAAGACAGAGAGCAGTTAAACTGTAAAATCTGCATAAAAATATTAAATCTGACTACATTTTATAATTAACATCTGTGAGTCCTGATTAAGTGATCATATAAGACAAACTGATGATGTTTAACAGAGAAAAACTCCAAACTGCAAGAAAACCATCAGTCAGCATGTGTGAAGTTGGTGGATGGTCCCTTGTTCCTGATGATCGTCAGCAGTCCACCACAGTACACCAGACTCTTCACTGTCAGCACTGTGTACAGCAGACAGAGCAGCCTCACGCTGTGCTCAGGCTGGAACGACACTGACACACACACACACACACACACACACACAGATGGGTTATTATTCTTAGATCAAATAAAATGTAGAATTCAAATCTTAAAAGACAGCCTATCATAAGCTGAAGTTGGTTGTTTGATTTACTTTGAGCTTGATGTCTGACATGGTCTGTCTGTTGTTTGGTGCTGAGCAGGTTACAGTGGGTTTAAAGCCTGTATGTACTAAGCCAGAACAGAGAAATCTGTTTTCTGGTCCAGGAGAGAATAATTATGTGAGGGGAAAAAATGGTGTAATATTTTATTATTCTCAGTCCTGGTTTGGGAGATCTGATTTTTTCTCAACACTTTATCTGGATGAGCCTTTATTCTTGTATCGTGTCCGACTACTACTGAGTGACTGGTCAGAAATTTGAAGTGGGAATGTTTAATGAGTTAAAGTGAGAAGCAGAAAGTAGTTATTTTTGCTTTTCCACTCATGTGAATGGTTCAGCAGGACTGAAAGGATCATTTTGATAATTAGACAAAGTGGTGAGGAAGCACAGCAATCATGGCAGCCACAGACCACGTCATTCAAATCACCACCAAACAAGGTTTTTCATGAAGTATTAAATGTCCAGGCCAGTTTGTATAAATTTCATTCTTGTTCTTGCCAGACTCAGGTTTTAGATGTTTCCCTGTTTCAACACACCTGGCTCCAATGTTGTCAAGTTCTGCATAATGAGACCCATTATATCTAAGTCAGGTGTCTTGAAGCAGGGAAATATCTAGAATCTACAGGACAACAGCCCCCCAGGACTGGAGTTTGATACCCCTGCTCTAGTGTCCTCATTGGACTTTGTAACTGTCCATGCAGAAAGGCAGTATGTGATAGGCTGAGGCTGGGAGCTTTGAAACATAAAAGAAATCAAATATTTGCAGAGTTCCAGTGAGAAATGTCAATCCTCTGCTCCTCTGCTCTCTTTGACAGCATTTCCATATGAAGTTCTATCTCTGCTGATCACAGTCTAAGCTTCATTACCTCGTATTTGAGCTTCCACTATTTCCCCGTAGTGGTTGACGTAGCAGTTGTATTTATATGTGCTGTACTTTTGCTGATGAACCAACAAGATGGAAGCTGCGCGTCCTGATTCTCTGATTTCAAGTTGATTTCCATCAGCAGGATGTAGTTCCTCCACAAAACCATCCTCGTTCTGTCTTTTCCAGGAGAACCGGAACAGAGGAGGAAACATGTCTGAGGCCAGACACAGAAGGAAACTCTCCCCCTGGACTCTGGATGCTGCTAGGTACACGCTCAACACGGGCCTCACAATCTGCTTATCTGAAATTTGACAGCAGCAACAAAGAGTACACACATTTACACATTCACACAGTCACACAGTAAACATCAGCTTCCATCACTCCACATTTAGTCTGATCCAGTACAAAGGTCACCACACTGTGTTCACTTTACTATCAAACATAGCATGTATAAAAATGGACAATGGAAACAGTGTACGAACAAGCTCTAATAATATGTGTATATATATATATATATATATATATATATATATATATTTGCCTTTTATTTCAGTCTGATGAAAACAGAACATACTTGCAGTACACACTTTGAAATTTTGTGAAATTTTGTATAATGTGCAATCTAGTATGCGGGTATTGCGCCATTTAGTGATAAATTTCATTTTGTAACCCACTTCGTACTTAACAGTTTAACATATTTTAGATCTTGGTTGATGGGATAGTTCTTCTGGTCTGACATCAACAATACTCAACTTTTTAAAAAACATCCTTTGTAATTGTTTTTCTTATTATTGTGCCTTTTAAACTTATTCTATTATTATAATCAATGTGTTGTGTTGGCTCACCAATGGATTAAAGATGGAAATTAGTTATTATCTTGTATATTTGCATTTAATGTTTATTAATATGAAATTCCCTTTTTGCAAATAAAATAGACTGAAAGTGAAAAAATCTGTTGTGGTGGGTTTTTTTTTTTGTTTGTTTGTTTTTTAATAAATTGAATCAAATCATCTGGAAACTTGAAAATTCTTTATTGGTCATGACTATGCAAATAGAAATATAATTGAACATTATTTTTATTTGTTTATTGTGTATTTTTCCTGCACAATTTTCTTAATGTCAATTTTCTTTATATCAGGAAAATTCAACAACATCTAGAGTACATCGGTGAACATATATATTGGAAAATTTCATTGTTAAGAATTATTATATTGCATTCAATATGTATTAGAAGTTTGTCTTAAGAGCATAAATCATAATGTCAAATCTTCTTCAGTTTAATATAATTTCATACTGTCATTAAGTGTAAAAAAAATAATGATTTTCTTAATTTATAGTAACACAAATTAAAATGTATATACTTTTAAAACATTTATTTGTTTATCTCTTTTATTTGACTTTTTCTGCTTTTCTTTATATCTTTATCTTATATATTTATATATTTATATTAAATTAAATTAAAACATTATTGCCAACACAAACTGCTTTATGTTGTATATCAAGATTTTTCCTGAAGGTACAGATATGAATTTACAACAATATCCATTTTCAGTTTATTTGTCAGTTTTAGTACTTTTGAACTCCTTTCTAAAATGCATAAGTTTTTGTCCTGTAAAAATTGTTGCATGATTATTTTTACACTAAGCATAAAAAATAATAACATATAAAGTCTGATCAAGCAGAAACTGATATTGACAGATGGATTTCTGCGATAAAACAACTGAAAGCAAATGTTTGGTTTTACCTTTTACAAAGCATACACTTTAGTCCCAGAACCAAAGACAAAGAAGTAACATAGTAAGAGAGAATATTACTAAACCTGACTCCTGTTGAACATGTCAGCTGAGATGAACTATGCCAAATAATAATTTTGATAATTTCCACTTTAAACACATTTTAGCTTGCAACAAAATAACTGGAAAATAAATTTTTGCTTTTACCTGTTACGTACACTTTAGTCCCAGAACCAAAGAGGTCGAGGTGGTAAGGGTAGTAATAGTAGACACGGTGAAAGAGACTAATACAAAAACCTGTTTGCTGCTGAACGTGTCAGCCGAGATAAATGAGTCTAAATAATAAAGTAGCAGCTTCATGATGTGTTTCTCTAATGTTTATAAAAACACGGCTGCCCCTCCTTTCCCTTTTAGCCACACTAAAGCTTGGCTCTGATGTTAATCAGTTGTTTGGTCCCACATGAGCATGTGTGTCTGTGGGTTTCTACTATCACTTTCAGTTATCCATGAGTTTTGTTTTTTAATGATAGTTTTTTAAAACCTCTGTGTTTACATTAACCACTGTGTTATTCTTTGACACAGTTCTCTCTCACTATTGGTAAAGATGTTTTTGCTGGCATCAGAGAAGCCACTTTCTGTCCATTCAAGTGATTTTCTTGATAAATGTCTGCAGTTATAACAGCCGTGTTATAGGTTGAAAATGGAACATTTTTATTAAAAGCTATATTTTTAAAAAAAAGATACCTCCACAACTGCAGAATGAAAGTAAACATTTCCTTAAAAATATATATTTAGCCTGAAAATAAATATAAAATAAATATGAATGGCTTTGACATTGGCATTGTGTTTACATCTACAAGCCACACGCCGCAATTGCGGGTTGCCAAATACGATCTCTATGCGGCAACAGTATGTTGGCCACAGTTAGGCTGGTACAGGGGGAAACAGTGGAGTCGGCAAGTCCAGCAGCTGCTTCAGAGCCCCGGAGATATTTTTATCCATCTCTGAAGAGGAGAGACCTGAGAAGAGCAAAAACTGGAGTAAATTTAGGAAGGACTCACATAAATGTTTTCCACAACATCAAAATGCTGAATTGGCGACTTTCCTACTGGATCGGAAAGCTAACTTGTTTACTAACATGGCTAACGTTAGCTGTCAGTTATAAACTCCTCTGCATTACTTGTTGAACATGGTTTTATGTATTTATTTATTTATTTATTCATGTATTTATTTTTTTAATTTTTTAAAACTCGTTGAAATGTGAATCAATGTAGAAAAAAAAAGAAAATAAAAAAGCAAGTGCTTGTTAACAAACTCCCGAATGTGCAGTACATAATGCAGAGTTTCCCCTCTGATTCAGTAATGACAGCCCGTGGTGGCTACATTATTAGCACCTCGCCTTCAAAATACTGAGAATTAGCCAAACGTTTCACATGGACAACTGCATTGTCGCCTCCAGCGGCAAAGCAGAGGTGTACAGCTGTGCAAAAGAATTTTTTTTTTTTACTTTCAGATCACTGAATTTTTACCTAAATGACAGCCTCAATGCCAAAGTTAAATGGTTTGGTGAAGGAGGCATGCGCTGGAGCGGCGTCATTCCGCGTTTTTACTCTGAGATCTCCACTCAGAGTCCCCCAGACATTTTAGTTGTTCATGCTGGAGGCAACGACCTGGGACTCACATCTGCAGGGCCGGCTTTTGCGCCCCTGGACGGGGCGCAAAAAATGCAGAATTAAAAAAAAAAAAAAAAAAAAAAAAAAGTTAATTAAAAAAATACCTCTCTCCTCCTCCCATTCACCATCCCATCCACAAGAAAGAAAAAAAAAAAAAAAAAAAATAAAAAAAAAAAAAAAAAAAAAAAAAAAAAAAAAAAAAAAAAAAAAAAAAAAAAAAAAAAAAGTTAATTAAGAAAGTTAATTAAAGTTATGTAGCCTTTATATTATGGGATAGACTATAGGTACATACTGTAGCTACTCGAAATTTCTCTCCAAAAGACATCAAAATAAAACCTCAAATCAGATCTGGCTGCATGATCAGCTCCTACTGACACTTGCTGTCACCGTGAAAGGTGACGTAGACCTACATGACGTAGTTACCGTGGAGGAACGGAGGTCGTGTTGTGTTTCAACTTTTCAATGATTAAATGATGCAAAGAACATCTTTCCAAAAGAGCAGCTTTCCAAAAGTGAAGGAAGGAGGAGGAAGAAAAACGCCCGTAAGCAGAGGTATGTGGACTGAGGCTGAGCTCAGTGAGCTGGTCACACGGTGTGTGAAAGAGAGAGAGGGAGGGGGGGGGCGCATCTCACGTCGCGGTTTATAATGACAGACGTCAACAACTTATCAAAACGCTGAGAATCGTTGTAGAGTGAAGGAAAGAGTTCTCAGTTAGAGATATGTACTTTCCCCAACATTAAAGCTTGTTTAGCTCGTCAATGCTAGCATGAAGCAGTACCATGCTGCTGCTGCTGCAGCTGCTGTGGGAGACGTTCAATCTCATATTGTAGAACAGTAATGCTCACAGCACTGCTGCTGATAACTGATGTTGTTTAACAGGCTACTGGAGTTTGAGTCTGTGTGCTGCAGCTACCAGTTGTCCTCTAGCTTCCAGTGCAGGTAAATCTGCATCTGTCCACATTCACTGAAAGTCCTGCAGATGCCTCTAGAACAGCTCTGTAGGGAGGGGGGAGAGACTAGAAAAAAAAAAAAAAAATATGAGAAAAAAAAAAAAAAGAATTAAATTAAGAACTAAGAAAAAAAAAAAAAAATCAGAATACTAAATAAACTAATAATTCTGAATTTAAATAAAAATAAAGAGAAAAAAGACAGAAAAAAATATAATAGAATAGATATAATTTAAACTAAAATAAAAAAAAGAGAAGGAAAAAGAAAGGAAAGAAAAAAAAAAAAATAATAAAAAAGGAAATAAAAAAAAAAAAAAAAAAAAAAATTTTTATTTTAAATTAAAAAGACAGAATTGAAATTGAAGAGAAGAAATAAAATAATTAAAACATGAAAAAAAAAATAGAAAAAAGAAAAAAGAAAAAAGGAAAGAAATTCTAAATTGAAAAAAGAAGAAAAAAAAAAAAAAAAAAAAAAAAAAAGATTTTTATAAATAAAAAAAAGAAAGAAGAATTATAAGCTCTGCAACCTGGACAATCAAAGACATTTTTCAGACTCAATCCAGTGATAAAAGTTGTTTAGAGCTGCAATTTTTTAATGTCCTTTTGAAAAAAAGGCTGCTTATAATTATAATAATAATAATTATTATTATTTTATTATCATTTATTTTTAGAAATACTTACTGTATAAAACATGCTGTAATTTTAAAGAACTCAGGTTTATTTTTACATTTAGATTTTTAAAAAGAACTTGCAGAAAGAGGATAGATACATTTTCTTCAAACAGATTTTCTACAGTGGGACTCAACTGTATAAAAAATCTATATAAATAAAAATGTGGACATTTGTTGGATATAATGTGAAATGGGAAAACCCCTAATTTTCAAGCTAATTACAAGAGAGATAGATTTAAACATATTACAGGGACTTTTAGTGTCATTACGTGTGGAAATGAGAAAAAAATCCAAAATCTATTATTAAAAACATTGTGTACATACATGGGTATTTATTAGTTGGTTGTTTTAGTCAAAGTTATTGAGAGATATTGTGGAAGGTCCAAAGAGCCACTTGCAGCTGTGGAGCTGCAGGTTGCAGACTCCTGCTCAGAAGCTGCTGCAGAGGTGGAGTTATTGGTTAATTTTATTATTAAATTATTGCTGAAGGTTTCAGTTAATCTTAGTTACTAATAACAGTATAGAGCATAGATAAGGTTCATCTATACAATGTCTATGACATGAAAGAAGGACACAGACTGGATGCAGGTGTAACTGTGGATGTTGTCTGAGTCCAGCTTCCAGCATTACCAATGTTATTCTCATTATTATTGTTATAATGCTTTTTAGCATTATTATTGTTATTATTGTTGTTGGTGTTATTGTTATTATTATTGTTATTATTATTATTATCAGTTTTGTTTGTTATTTACCATTTCATGCATTGTAAAAAAAGGAGAAGGAAAAAAATTATACATACAAAAAAAAAAAAAAAAAAGCAAAGGCGCTGGTATGGCACTCTCTGTAAAGGGATGGGGTTCAATTCCCTGCAGTGCCCTACCAAAACAATTTGACATTGATTTGGAACATAATAATAATAATAACAATAATAATAATAAGAAAATATTTTCTGGAGGGATGAAATGCCTGAGAAACAACACAGTGCAGATGAATCTTCACGACTGAAAAAAGGGACCAAACTGAAATTCTATATTGGACATTTACCTTTAAAGTCAAACAAATCTGATCTCTTTCTGATTATAATTATTTAACCCAAGGCCACATGAAAAGAAAAGTTAATTGATAAATTATATTATTATTGACATGACTCACACAAAGGTCTCTTTAAATGAGAAGATCAGTTCTAACCAGATATTTTTGAGAGCATTTTTACTTGCTGAATGACATTCAACATTACACCTCACAAATGCACATTACCATTATTAATTAATCTGACTTTAATGTCTAACTATTCTTTGTCTTGTTGATTTATTGTCTTCAGACTGTCTTACTCTCTGTTCTCGTGACTAATTTTGGGAGGCAGGTCATTTGTTCTAGTCTTTGGTTCTTTGTGGGGTGACATGTTTCATAATCCTGATCTTATTTTAGCTAAAAGATAACATTATGATAAATGTTATTATATCTATAGAGTCATTATATCTGGTGACAGGTATCTGGTGTGTATCCCAAGAGGAAATGGATTCCTAAATATCCTTTCAAAGATTTTAATTTCACTGCTGTGGGTTTTTAGTCTAATCTCTGTTAAATAAATAACTCATGACACATTGTTTTGTTTTATCAGTCAAGTGCTAATAAGAAAATTATTTTCAACAGAGATGTTGGAAATATTTACCAACAGGTTTTATTCAACTTTAGAGAGCTGTATTGTAATGAATTATATGTTTCTTTTTGGTAGGAAAAGAAAACTTTAAAGAAGTGAAAAATAAAGATTTTTGTGTAAACTACAGTGATATCATGTTCACTGCATTTACAAACTATATTTATGTCCACACCTATTTTTATTCTTTTTTTATTATTATTTCTAAACCACTTCAAAATAATCAGTGTTTTATTCATGAGTAAACATTTGTGATTCAGTCATGTTTTGACAGCAGGAGGAAGTTTTTATCGCTGTGCAATTGTCTTGTTCATAAATGTGATTAACTGTGTTACCAAATAGTGCATAAATATTCCTTTGGATATGTGTGTAATTCATATGAATCAATTAGATTCTGTAAATGAGTTTCACAACTGTTAATAGGCTCAGGGAGAGATAAATCACGTTTAAATTTATTGCTATTGAGGTTTTTGTGCAGCTGCTTCATTGCCTTCAGTCACTGTGCGTCGAGCACAGAAGTAAACAGCAGCATCTTCTGCTGTCAGACTCCTGATCTCCAGGTACTGAGTGCTGCTGGGAACATCTTCAGTCATCGGGAAACGACTTTGAAAAGAACTTCCATAGATAGCAGAGTTTGATCCTGTATCCATCCTCCCGATCCACTCCAGAGCTCTCCCTGGTTTCTGTCGTATCCAGTGAATATAACTGCTTGTCATGCTGTAACCAGAAATCACACATGACATCTTCACCGTCTCTCCAGGTCTTTTGACTGCAGAAGGAGTCTGGTCCAGTTTGATCTCACTCATGACCCCTGTAATGAAACAAGATACCATCATCATCCATGAAGTGATGGGATATTAATAAAGAAGTGGGGAAAAAAAAGGCTGATTGTCTCACCATGTATGAAAACAGCAAACAACATTATTTTTTGTTCCATTTTATAAAACTCTTGTTCAGTTCTGTCAAACTGCTATGAACAAAAAGAGAGAAGTGTCTCTGTCCTCTGTGCACAGGTTGTGGTGTTGTTGCCTCTGGTGCGTTTATAAAGAGGAAGTTTTGCATAGACCTCCCTCTGCAACAATACATAATGTTAGACGGTAAGCTGAGACTTCACAACAGCAAAAGATAATGTGTGATAAGTAATTATTCACAACAGGCCATCATATACACTCAATATATCAAGGGGCATTCTTCGGCCTGAGGAATAATGTATAAATGATAATAAAGATTAAATAATTTCATCAAGAAATGATGAATAAAACATTTCTGGAAAGGCAGCAAGGAAAAAACTTCAATGCTCTGCAAAATATCCTCAAACTGCTTTCTGACAACATTTTTTGCTTTTATCATACTCATTTATGACTTTATTTAAGTTTTCTTCTCTTCTCATTCCTCTCCCACTACTCAGTTTTTTCAGGTCTTTTTGCAGGTTGCATTTATAAGTCAGAGATCGTCCTGATGAGATATCTGTGTTGCATTTTAAGGATTGCACTCATTTACAGTTTGCTTGATCACTTTATGTGACCACAGGAGAAAACTGATGTGTAAATGTGTGTTGAGCAGCTGATGAGGCCTTTTATACTGTATCTAGAGTTGCTGTGTCTGACACTCTTAGTCATTCAGTGGCTGATCTATCAATATTTATTTATTTATAGAAAATTACAGCACATGAAATGATGAGAATGTTTACAAAACATATCTTAAAATGTTTTGGATTAAATCAGAATATATACTTTTTTAATGTATAGATGGATTTATATGGTTATGCTTGTTATGCAAGACAAAGTCAGATTAAGGCTTCCTTTTGTTCAAGTGTCAGACAGTTAAGATTGAGACAAAGAGAAAAGAAAATATTGTGTCTTCTTTCAGTGACAGATGAAGAAGGCTTTGACTGCCCTCCAGTGTTGGTCTGATTAACTTAAAAAAGAAAATAAAAATACTGTGGCTGTTTTGTGGCCACGAGGTTTTACATATGTCAGATTAAAAACAATATGAAAAGAATTTCCACCACCCCGATTTCTTTGTTTCTGTCATGAATTAGAACTGAACACGTTTTTAGAGTTATGGCTGCTAATTTGTTTGTTTCCTGGTTATTATTGTGATCTTTCACCGGCCCAGCCTTTACATTTTAATGAAATCCAACACATATACAAAGAAAATCTCTGAATACTTTTTCCTACATTCATTAGCTTACAGAGGAAGTCAAAATAAATTTAGGTTGATGTTCTGAAGCTGCAGTTTTGTAGGTTGGATCAGATTGGTGCAAATACACAGCAAGTCATGGTTGTAATGTGTTCTTACTCAAAGTTGAGAATTCAAAAAGTTTATAATCATTGTTGCCATCCTATTGAGTTAGTCATACTGTCTTTAATCATTACAACCGTTCACTGTATTTTGCTGGTTCCTCAGTTTTTGTGCAGACATGTTCATATCTCGTATCACTGTGTCTCTACGCACACAGTAATAAACAGCTGTGTCCTCAGGCTGCAGATTCTGTCCTGTTATTGTCACCGTTCCTGCAGAAGTGTCTCTACTGTAGCTGAACTTGCTCTTCAGAGCATTATTTTGATAAAAGTTTCCACCACCCCACTGATGAAAAATCCAGTCCATTGCTTTTCCTTCTCGCTGTCTGATCCAACCTGTTGCATAGCTGTTATCAGTCAAAGAATAACCAGAAACCCGACAGATGATGGACAAAGACTGTCCAGGCTGGACAACCTTTGAGTCTGGCTGGATGAGATCAATACTGTACACACCTGTGGAAACACAAAGAAACATTATCTCCATCATTCATCTGATTATTCAGTGTTTCTGATGTTATAAATATGAATCCAGTTAAATCTCACCAGCTACCAGCAGCAGTATCAGAGCTACAGAGAACATGATGATGATGAAGATGAACTGATCTGAACTCTCAAGTTCTCTCACTGTCACACACACTTCCTTTTAAGTAACCATTATTTGCATATTGGTGAACTAATTTTCTCATGATGAGACAGCATAGAAAATAATCAGCATGTTTCTGGGTGAGTTTTAAATATTAAAAGGGGTGTGCGCTAAAATCATCATTAATCATCATTAATTTAAATCTTGAGACTTTGCTAAAATGAAAATTTCTTTAAACATGTTCATTAAAAGTCAACACATTTGACAATGTTATAGAACAGAATGAATACAGCACACTGTATGTTACACAGAGTTACTACAGATTACTTGGTAAAGTAATCTGATTACTGATTAATTCTATAAAAATTAATCTACTGTAGTTACTTCACTGATAACTTGAGTTTCAGCCGATTACTAGTTTATTAGTTTTTTTGTTTGTTTGCTTTTTTTAAATGACAATAGCTTCTTTGGCATAAACTTGCCCCCAGGCTTAAAGCGGTGGTTGGTTTAAAGTTTTATTTTCATAACTAATTTTTGATGCATGATCATGTACATGAGGGATGAAAGCCAGGCCAAGGAAAGACACATTTAAAAGTAAACCAGCAAATAGTTCATCATCTTGTTTTTACTGGATATATGTATTTTTCAAATAAGGAATAATTGAAATATTATTTTCATGTAAATACAAACTCTTTAAAGTTTGAAAATATTTTTTTTAGAAAAACTGAATTTTTTCATTTCTAATGAAAACAAATAAAAATGTTTACTGATTAATACAAATTTATTTAAATAGATGTCTTGTTCATTAAGATTAATCAAAAATATATAAACCAAAGTTCACATTTTATTTAAGTGTAGTTAATTTCAACTTGCTTAGGTGACTCAGGTCAGAAACCTGTTTTTTTTTTTTTTTTTTTTTTGGTTCAAAATGTTCAACAAATATCAAGGTCTGAATCTGATTTTGTTACTTCAAATGTGTAAAACAGGATTTTCATTTTTAACTTCTGTCTAAAGGGAGGATGATCAGCTTTGGAAAAAGTACTCCCATTGCATTAAATTGGTGTTTCATAGGAATTATCTATTGTAGTTTGGGAGTGTTGCAGCAGCAGCTGCAGTTTTTGTTTAGCTCTGTAGCTTCCTGTATCACTGTGGTGCTCGAGCACAATAATAAACTGCAGAGTCTTCAGCAGTCAAGCCGTTCATCTGCAGATACACTTGATCTTTGTCGTTGTCTCTTGAAACAGTAAAGCGATTCTTGACAGGATTGGAATAATATTTGCCACTTCCACTGGGAGCAGAAATGTGGGCGACCCATTCCAGTCCTTTTCCCTCAGCTTGTCTGATCCAACTGATATCAGCAGAGCTATCAGATATTTCTGCATATGTGCAGGTCAGTTTGTGGGATTCTCCAGGTCTCTTTACCACTGGTTCAGACTCTGTCAGAGTCTGACTGCAAACATCTGGAAGAAAAGCAGTGATGAGAGCAGAAAACATGAAACTGGAAAACAGAGCAGCAGAAGTGATATTCACCAGGAATTATTGAAAGCAGCAGAAACGTTACACATCCAGTTAGAGTCATTGTGGAAATGTGTTGTATCTGGTTGGTGGTTTAGTTTGGAGAGACTTAAATTAAAATGGGTTGAGCTAAGATTTGAATTGGCTCCTCCTCACACTTTGAATAAAGGGTAAGTCTGAAAAAAATATTAAAATATTCCGGATAAATAAAGTATCTTTTCATTTAAAGAAAAAAAGTGATGATAGGTTGCAACTATTTTTAGTTGTGTCAAGAAAAATATCTCAACTATGAATGGCACAAATTATCTTCAATTAAGAACAATATATGTCAGAGAATTCCCATTCTTTCAATCCTTATGTGTGTCCTGTATAAGATACATTTTATTACATTTTGTTGTAAATTAAAGAAAATAGACAATTGTCCTTTAGAGTTTTTAAGAACAGGTTTTCCCCATACTATGTCCTCAAATGTAGAGATTGCTGCATCTTAAGCTTTGCCACATCATAAATATTTCTATTTTTCAACAAATGCACAGTAAACGACATCATTAAGGGGACAGTAAACAGGAGGCCTCTGAAAAGTAAATAATGAGGATAATTTTATTAGTAGGCTCTGTCAATTACAACAATAACAGGAATACAATGATTATTATCATTTTTATTGTTTGCTTGGTATTAGTATTATGTTAAAAGAACATGTTTTGGTGTTTTTTACACAATTATTAATAGACTGTGTGTATTCATGTTCACATTTTTGTGCTTGACGGCATCTTGCTGATTATTCAGTATTTGTACAGGTCTGTGGTTGTTTTGCATCACTGTGGCTCGATAACGAGCACAGTAATAAACAGCTGTGTGTTCAGGCTGCAGATTCTGTCCTGTTATTGTCACTGTTCCTGCAGAAGTGTCTCTACTGTAGCTGAACTTGTTTTTTAGGGCATTATTTTGATAAAAGTCTCCACCACCCCACTTATGAAAAATCCAGTCCATCGCTTTTCCTTCCAGCTGTCTGATCCAACCTGTTGCATAGCTGTTATCAGTCACAGAATAACCAGAAACCCGACAGGTGATGGACAAAGACTGTCCAGGCTGGACAACTTTTGAGTCTGGCTGGATGAGATCAATACTGTACACACCTGTGGAAACACAAAGCAACATTATCTCTATCATTCATCTAATTATTCAGTGTTTCTGATGTTATAAATGTGAATCCAGTTAAATCTCACCAGCTACCAGCAGCAGCATCAGAGCTACAGAGAACATGATGATGATGATGAAGATGATCTGATCTAAACTCTGAAGTCCTCTCACTGACACATACACTGCCTTTTAAGTAACCTTTATTTGCATATTGGTGAACCGAGCTGATCAAAATTAGGCTGTTATGCAGTTTTTCTGATGATGAGGCACCAAAGAAAATAATCAGCATGTTTCTAGGTGAGTTTAAAAAAGTGAAATGTGATGTAAGTTTAAACTTACATCGTTGATTTAAAACCTGAGACTTTTCTAGAGTGAATTTCTTTAAACATCTTAATTAAAAGTCAACACATTTGTTAATGTTATACAAAGAATACAGCACATTGTATGATACACAGAGTTACCACAGATAACTTGATAATCTGATTACTGATTAATCCATCGAAAATTTTTTTAATGACTTCACTGATTAGTTGAGTTTCAAATGAACCAAATTAGATAATTAGTGTATTGGTCTTTAATAAAGAATGACAATAGCTTCTTTGGCATAAACTTGCTCCCAGGCTTAAAGCAGCAGTTGGTCTGAAGTTTTATTTTCATTACTAATTTTTGATGCAGGATCATGTACACGAGGGATGAAAGCCAGGCCAAGGAAAGACACATTTAAAAGTAAACCAGCAATTAGTTTATTATCTTGTTATCATTATATATATATATTTTTTTTTTTTAAATAATGAAAAATTGAAATATTATTTTCATGTAAATGTAAACTCTGTAAAGTTTGAAAATATTTTTTTTAGAAAAACTGAATTATTTAGTAGTTTGAAAATATATATTTTTTAAGGAAAACTGAATTATTTAGTTTCAAATAAAAACAAATGAAAATGTTGAATAATTATTGCAAATTTATTTATGTAGATGTCTTGTTCATTTTTTAGATGAGTAAAAAATATACTAATGTTCACATTTCATTTAAGTGCAGTTAATTTTAACTTGGTGACTCAGGTCAGAAACATATTTTTGTTTGACTTAAAATGTTCAATAAATATAAAGGTCTGAATTTGATTTTGTTACTTTAAATGAGTGAAAAGGGATTTTCATTTCTAACTTCTGCTAAAGGGAAGATGATCAGCTTTGGAAAAAGTAGTCAAATTGCATTAAACTGCAGAGTCTTCAGCAGTCAGGCCAATCATCTGCAGATACACTTGATCTTTGTCGTTGTCTCTTGAAACAGTGAAGCGATTCTTGACCAGGACTGGAATAATATTTGCCACTTCCACTGGGAGCAGAAATGTGGGCGACCCATTCCAGTCCTTTTCCGTCAGCTTGTCTGATCCAGCTGATATCAGCATCATCATCAGATATTTCTGCATATGTGCAGGTCAGTTTGTGGGATTCTCCAGGTCTCTTTACCACTGGTTCAGACTCTGTCAGAGTCTGACTGCAAACATCTGGAAGAAAAGCAGTGATGAGAGCAGAAAACATGAAACTGGAAAACAGAGCAGCAGAAGTGATATTCACCAGGAATTATTGAGAGCAGCAGAAACGTTACACATCCAGTGACAGTTATGGAAATGTGTTGTCTGTCTGGTTGGTGGTTTAGTTTGGAGAGACTTAAATTAAAATGGGTTGAGCTAAGATTTGTTTTGGCTCCTCCTCACACTTTGAAAAAAGGGTAAGTTGAAAAAGAATACAAAAATATTGAAATATCCCTCTAGGAAAAATAAAGTATCTTTTCATTTTTTAAAAAAAGTGATGATAGGTTGTCGTTTCTTTTTGTACTTTTTGTGTCCAAAAAACTATTTAAAATGTGAATAGCACAAATTATCTTCAATTAAGAACGATATATGTCAGAGAATTCTCCATTCCTTCAATCCTTATGTGTGTCCTGTATAAGATATTTTTTTCTGTAATTTGAATTTAGACAAAAGACTCAATCTTTTGTTGTCCTTTGGAGTTTTAAAGGGCAGATCTGGGGTCTGGATCTTTTTTTCCCCATACAGTACTATGTCCTCAAATGTAGAGATGGCTACATTTGAAGCTTTGCCATATCATAATTATTTATATTTTTCAACAAATGCATAGTGTACATTATCACCAAGGTGACAGTAGACATGTTTCTGAAAAAGTATAGATAAATGAAAAGGATAACTTTATTAGTTAGCTTTGTCAATGACAACAAGAACAGGAATATTAATAGTAACAATAATGATTATTATTATTTGTATTGTTTGCTACTGGTATTAGTATTATGTTAAAAGAACATATTTTGGTGGTGGGGGGGTTTGTTTGTTTTTTACACAGTAATTAACAGACTGTATGTATTCATGTTCACATTTTTGTGCTTGACTGCATCTTAGTATTTGTACAGGTCTGTGGTTGTTTTGCATCACTGTGTATCGATGACGAGCACAGTAATACACAGCTGTGTCTTCAGGCTGCAGATTCTGTCCTGTTATTGTCACTGTTTCTGCAGAAGTGTCTCTGCTGTAGCTGAACTTGTTTTTTAGGGCATTATTTTGGTTTGCGCTTCCATCCCACCAGATAGTAAAAATCCAATCCATTGCTTTTCCTTCCCGCTGTCTGATCCAAGCTGTTCCATAGCCGCTATCAGTCACAGAATAACCAGAAACCCGACAGGTGATGGACAAAGACTGTCCAGGCTGGACAACATTTGAGTCTGGCTGGATGAGATCAATACTGTACACACCTGTGAAAAAACAAAGCAACATTATATCTGCACAGGATCCAGCTGCCAGCAACGTTAAACAATATAAAGTTTAGTTTAATCAGCAGTTACTTGCTTTTAGCTGCTAACTTTAATTAAAACTCTTTACTGTACCTGTCCAGCTGATGGTTAGAAGCAGTATCACAGTTCTACAGTCCATCTTGTTAAACTGCTGCATGTGTCCACTGGTCTCTGTTCAGTTGGTTAAATAAAGGTTCAAGTTTTGCATAAACTCCTCCTCACACAGAGGAGACACCTGCACTCCTGAAAACTGAGAGAAATAACGATTCATTGTTTCTTCTTTATATTTGTTATATGGGAGGATATTTCTTATTTTCAGAAATATGCTTATTCAAACATTATTTTTGACTAAAATGTTGGAAATACGGTATTAATAAACAAGTTGTTTTCAGCTTGTATGTGTGACGACCGTACAAAGGTAAATGAATTTTCTCAGATGAGGTAATCTAGATCCAAGAGGCATGTGGTAAAATGAGTAGAGACAAAGTTCTAGGATTACAAAATTTATTTACAATAAAAAAGACAGCTTTAAAATCAAGTTCTGTAGAAAGGACTATTAAAACCAGCTTGGGGAAGGAAGGCCAGGAAGCCTTACACCCCAAGTTAGATGCAGGCCGGGAGGGGGACCGCGACCGCAAACAATGGGGTAACTTCGGGGTCGGACCCTCACCCCAGCCACGGCCCAGCAAAGCACAACACAACCAAAAGCATGCAACTCAAACTATAAGTGAAATGCAACAAAACAACTTAAATGAACACAAACCACTCTGCCGGGCCACAAGCACAGGTGAGGCCCCGACCACCCTGTCCCAGAGACCGTGCGGCCGGAATCAACCTCCCAGACAACCTATAAAACTAAGTCAAAGAAACATAAACAACCTCCTGAGGGAATATAAAAGAAACAGAACACAGATCAAAAAAATAAAGGGAACAAAAACAGCAGTGGCATTTGGCTGGTGTCTTTATTACTTGCAACAAAAAGGCAGAGGTAGTACCCACTCAGTCAGCCTCCTGTTGCCAACAAACTCAAAACCACATGGTTTGCAATTTACCAGCCACTGGTACCCCGGCTTGCATGCCCACCAACACAGACCAGCAGACCAAACAGCTGGCAGAGCTGTCTGGTCCTGCCTTTATAAGTTGGCTGAATTAGGGGCGGAGCATAGGACCCAGTCCTGGCTATGGCAGCCCAGAGGACATGACTCCGGTCACATATGGTACAGTGTATACCAAATATATTGGTATGTCTGACCTGTTTCCTGAAAAAATTTTATTAAACATTAGCAAGTATACACACACATACATAAATATATATATATATATATATATATATATATAAACTAGAGTACAGTATTAAGCATAGTTATGTTTATTGCTTTTATTTAAAAGAAATTTTTTCATGGTCATAAGACAAGTGCATGTCTACTTGAAAGTGGCCTGAATCCGATCCAAAAGTGTCAGATTCAATGCAACTTACGCTGTTCACACGGTTAGAAGCAGATCAGATATGGGTCACATTTGAGCGAAAAGATCGGATTCAGGTCGCATTTACTTGCAGTGTGAATGTTGCTTCATTTACATTTTAAATATTACAAACAAGGGAATAAAACTGTGTTCACAAAAGATATTTATGTTGTTCCTTTCTAAACTAATTGAATTATGAATTGAAATGTTTATTTGTTAATGACGTTTTTACAGATAAAAGACAGTTCATAGCATGTGATCTGCAGTTTTATATGTTTTAAAAATCCAACATATGTTTAAATCAAATAAATTTATTAGACAATGTAAATCAACTTTCGAGAATTAAAAAATTGGGAAGAAAGAGGATCACATATTTTTTTTTTTTTTTTTTTTTTTTTTGTCAGTGATGTTTTTATGCAGCTGCTTCATTTTCTTCTGTC
Organism: Atherinomorus stipes; assembly: GCA_023101725.1. Lineage (NCBI taxonomy): Eukaryota > Metazoa > Chordata > Actinopteri > Atheriniformes > Atherinidae > Atherinomorus > Atherinomorus stipes. The sequence continues at coordinate 55,682 of JALJCO010009083.1, forward strand.
ACTGTGTTTCTTCATCTCCCCAATCCAGTCCAGAGCTCTCCCTGGTCTCTGTCGTATCCAGTGCATGTAGCATTCTAAGCCCAGATGTGACACATGACATCTTCACTGTCTCTCCAGGTCTTTTGACCTCAGATCAAGACTGATGCAGTTTGATCTCACTGTAGACTCCTGTAAGGAAAGAATAGTCATCCTGAACCAGAAAAAAAAATGAAGGAAGAAAGAAATGTTTTTGAAAATGAAGTAGAAACAATGAATAGTAGTAACAAATGATAAATTCCAAATTATCGCTTTTTCCATTCCAAACACTGAATATCAGCACTCTGTGACAGATGTCTTAGAAATGTTTAAAACTGTCTCAGTGTTCTGCACAAACTGTATGAGAGCTGCTGATGGAGTGTTTATAAGAGAAAGAGTTTGCATAGACCTCCCTCTACAGATTTAAAAGGAGAACATGCAGCACAAATACATACCTGCATATACGACAGAGATCCAAGCAATATACATGTAAAAAGATAAAACACTTTAACACAATTTATGTATTTATTTCTTCCTCTATTGTAATCCATCTGTAGTAACGAATCATTAAAGCCAGAGTTGGTAATCCTGCTCAAAAACACTTTGTTCTCCTGGGTAAAACGATTCTTCCATTCTGACATTAGTCAATACATCATGTACTCATAAAAAAGAAGGAAAAAGACAGACATCTGTGAGAGCTGCAGTTCTCTAAAAACTGACAGAATGGCAGGCATTAGTAATTCACAATTTAATGAAAGAACGAATCGATGCCTTTATGTCCTGTCTCTGTCCCTTCCCTCTCTCTGTTACCCACGTGACCCCGTGTGTGCCACTTACTGTAAACAAATATAGCTAACGGACTGCTAACTGCTGTTGCACCAAAGAAAAAAAAACATAACAAAACAACAGATAAGGATTAAGCGTCAGAGGCGATGATGTTTGCAGTGTGGACTTTTTACACTGCAGAAGGAGTTGGAGGTGAGTGAATTAAAGCTTTTCAAAAACGTGGTTTGTCAGGTGTTTACTATCAAGTTAACGAGCTATCCACTCGGCTGTTATCGTTAACCTGCTCGTAAAACATCAGCGTACATGTCCCTGTACTCTGAAGGTGTGGCTTCGAGAGGTGTTTTCTTAAACTGTCGCTTGCCAACCCTAGCTTTGAGATACTGAACTGATTAGCGCATGATGCCACAACGCTATTTATATCGTTATTGTATCTTTTGCAAAAATGCTCTGATTTCAACAGACAGGTTGCTGTTCTTTCATTGTTTTACTGAAAACAATTTCATTGGACTGGGACGCCAGTTATAATGATAATGAAGTTTTCTGATTCTGATTTTATGTCAAAGTCTCTTCTCTATTTCTTCAATAACTGCATCAAAATATGAACTAAAATTGCTGCTATAAAACAACAGCATGAAACTGCTGCAGGATTTTGTGCAGCTGTTCAACCAGCTTCAATCACTGTGCTTCTCGAGCACAATAATAAACAGCAGAATCTTCAGTCTTCAGACTGCTCATCTGCAGGTACAGCTGCTGTTTGCTGTTGTCTCTGGAGATGGTAAAACCGGCCTCGAAATGACTGAGAGTAGTATTGGCTGCCACCACCGCTACTGATATAAGCAATCCACTCCAGTCCTTTTCCAGGAGCCTGTCTGATCCAGGCCATGTAGTAGCCACTGATTGAGAATCCAGAACCTGTACAGGTCAGTGTGTGGGATTTTCCAGGACTTTTAACAGCTGGTTCAGATTCTGTCAGAGTCTGACCATCACTACCTATGAAACCAGTGAGAAAAATACATGTTTTGAAATAAAATAGTACATGCCGTTCATCCGACATTTCCTGTGCATCCACCTATAGCTAACCATGCGGGTCCTTGCAGCTCCTTCTGGATGGAGTCAATAACTTGACCAATGTCCGCATACTGTTCACGTCTTAATCCGTATGCTTTCAGCACCAGAATTAAGCGTCTCTTACAAATTACCACCCTGTGTTTGATTGCAAGAGATCGCAGGATATCATTATAGTTCATTCCAAGCTTGAAATAATATGAAATCAAGTCTATATTCTCTACTTATACGACTCATGCTATCTCGTTCCCACGCATTAATAACTCGTGGCCACGACTTATACTATCTCGTGGCCACGCACTAATAACTCGTGGCCACGAGTTATTAGTGCGTGGCCACGACTTGACATCTTGCCAACTTTTTTTCTGTCCATGTCATCAGAGGGGCTCCGTAGTTCTTTGAGAAACAGGAAGCCAGTGAGATTTAAGGACTGGAGTTATATCACTTCCTTTGTCTGAGTGAAGACGTGAGCGTCTGTATTCTGGACTAACTGCAGCTGATGGACTTTTGAGAACATTATGATACTTGTTTATTATGAATGAAGAATGATTATCACTGATTTCACTTGTTTGTGCCCCGAGAGGAAACAGATTCCTGAAGAGTTGGATTCCTGATCCTCCCAAAGATTTCAATTCCACACACTGCTTTGTGAATTTGGTTTAATACCTGATACATAAATAAATCATCAAAGTTAATCATGTGATGTTTTGCTGTTTTTCGTTAAAATTATTGACATTTCACGTCTTGAATCATGTTCTTTTCTAAATATATGAAAAACATGTTTGAAACATCAATATTTAAAACATAAAATTAATATAAATTTACATGAATCAGTTTCACGAGTGTTGTTAATCTTCTTGAGAACAAAGGATTACTATGTCATTTGTTGCCAGTGAGGTTTTTGTGCAGCTGCTTAACTGTGTTCAATCACTGTGGATCTCGAGCACAATAATAAACAGCAGAATCTTCCGTCTTCAGACTGTTCATCTGCAGGTACAGCTGCTGTTTGCTGTTGTCTCTGGAGATGGTAAACCGGCCCTGAACTGACTGAGAGTAGTATTGGCTGCCAGTATCAGTTGCAACCCACTCCAGTCCTTTTCCAGGAGCCTGTCTGACCCAGGCCATCCAGTAGCTGCTGAATGTGAATCCAGAAGCTGTACAGGTCAGTTTGTGGGATTCTCCAGGTCTTTTAACAGCTGGTTCAGATTCTGTCAGAGTCTGACCATCAGCCCCTTAAGAAAAAAGAGGAAAACATTTTTTGTGCCATGACAAGAAATTCACTTCAACAGGAAACCAAACGTTCACTAAGAACAAAACAACTTAAAAGTAATGAAGCCATTTTCTTTAACCTGCAACCTTTAATTAAAACTCTTCACCTGTCCAGCAGATGGTTAGAAGAAGTATCACAGTTCTACAGTCCATCTTGTTAAACTGCTGCATGTGTCCACTGGTCTCTGTTCAGTCGGTTAAATAAAGGTTCAAGTTTTGCATAAACTCCTCCTCAGAGAGGAGACACCTGCACTCCTGATAACTGAGACAAATCATTTGGGGGAGTGGATAGCCCAGTGGTAGCGTCATGGGCTTGGGCACAGAGGACCGGGGTTCGATTCCCCGACACCACTCCTGGGTGAACCACTGTGGACCCCTAAGCAAGGTCCCTAACCCCCCACCACCGACTGCTCCCCGGGCGCTTTAAGCAGCAGCCCACTGCTCTCTGATACTCACAGTACAGAGATGGGTAAAATGCAGAGCCCTAATTTCATATCATACAAGTATAACAAAAAAAGAAAAAAATGAGGATTTAATATCCATCACTGAACCAGTCAACATTGTTCATTACTTAGATGCTGCAAATATTAATCATTTATAGCTTAAATGAATGTTGTGGTATGTATGATCTGTTATTTAATAAAAGATGAACAAGTAAACAAAATAAAGCACGTTATATTTATAAGACTGAACAAATCTTCATTGCTTTTTATTTTCCTCTTTTTCTAAAGTCATTTTGAAAGTATATTTTGTTTTTTTTAACTAATCAGTATATTTCATGGTTTAAATTATGAATTTTAAATGTCTGATTTATTGGTAATGTTTGATCGTGTGTTTAAAATCCGTTGGGTATTATGCATTACAGTAATAAATAGCCAATACAATGCTAATTACTATTAATTTATTAGCTATGTATATTTATTTTGCAAATGTTTTTGAAAATAGACAGAAAATAAGATCACACTGATTTTTGTTGTCAGTGATGTTTTTGTGCAGCTGCTTCATTGTCTTCTGTCACTGTGTCTCTTCGAGCACAGAAATAAACAGCAGCATCTTCTGCTGTCAGACTCCTGATCTCCAGGTACTGAGTGCTGCTGGGAACATCTTCAGTCATCAGGAAACGACTTTGAAAAGAACTTCCGTATCTAGCAGAGTTTGATCCTGCATCCATCTCCCCGATCCACTCCAGAGCTCTCCCTGGTCTCTGTCGTATCCAGTGCATGTAGTAGCTGCTCATCGTAAACCCAGATATGACACATGACATCTTCACCGTCTCTCCAGGTCTTTTGACCTCAGATGAAGACTGGTCCAGTTTGATCTCACTGCAGACTCCTGTAAGGAGAAGAAATGATCCTGAACCAGCAAAAAAATGGAAGGAAGAAAAAAAATGTTAAAAATAAAGTGAGGCAGAAACAACTGTCCTACCATGAATAATGGTAACAAATAACAAACTCCAAATTATTGATTTTTCCATTCTAAACACTGAATGTCAGCACTCTGACAGATGTCTTAGAAATGTTTAAAACTGTCTAAGTGTTCTGCAAAAACTGTATGAGAGCTGCTGATGGAGTGTTTATAAGAGAAAGAGTTTGCATAGACCTCCCTCTACAGGTTTAAAAGGAGAACATGCAGCACAAATACATACCTGCATGTACAGTACAACAGAGATCCAAGTAATATACATGTAAAAAGATCTTTAAAACAATTAATGTATTTATTTGTTTCTCTTTTGTTATTCATCCTGTGGTTCTAGAAGGAGGAAACTAATTCAAGTACTACTTTATGAGAATCATTTAAGATACTTAGCTGATTAGCAGATGATGCCACGACCTCACAAGACAGCTGATAGGGAAGATTTTTTTCTTTTTTTTTTTTTTTTTAGGAATTATGAACAACAAGCACAGGAAGTGGAGACTGTGTAAATTTCCGAGGAATAAGAAGTATTTTGGAGCGCATGGTCAGATATTTTCAGATATTTTGGTGTTTTAATGGTTTTTCTGGAAGCATTTCAATGATTTAGAGCTGAAGGTTTATTTCAGGGCGGTACATGAATACAGCTGATCTATGTCAGTAAGATTTAAGTTCAATTCACAGTTTGATGCTATTCAGTAAAAATCAGTTTGATGAGAAAAAAAATGTCTTTCTTGTGAGAACAGAAAGAAACTCACCACAGTGACCTTGTGATCTGATCTCTCAGGAAATTCAGGAAAAACTAGTCCATGCATTCATCTTGGGTCGGCTTGACAACTGTAAGTGTCTTTACTGGTCTACCTAAAAAATCAGTTAAACAGCTGCAGCTCATTCAGAACTCTGCTGCCTGAGTTCTCACTAAGACCAGAAAAGTGGACCACATCAGTCCAGTTCTGAGGTCTTTACACTGGCTGCCGGTCCATCAGAGAATAGACTTTAAAGTTCTGCAGTTTGTCTATAAAGCTCTGAATGGTTTAGGCCCAAAATCCATCAGTGACCTCTTGACCCTTGACCCTGAACCTACTAGACCCCTCAGGTCATCTGGATCCGGTCTTTCATCACTTCCCAGAGTCAGAACCAGACCTGGAGAAGCTGCGTTCAGCTTCTTTTATTAAACCTTTATTTCACCAGGCAAAGACATTAAGAACAAGATTCTTATTTACAATACCGGCCTGGCAGGTGCCATAGGCACCTGTAGGGCAAGTGGGGGAGGGGAACACAAATAAAAAAATAAATAAAATCAGTAAACATTAAAACAATTTGAGACATCATAAGAGGAGTCAAAATGTAACACTTCTATGCTCCACATGTCTGGAACAAACTCTCAGAAAGTCTCAGATCATCTGAAACACAGTAGTTTATCTAAATCCAGGTTAAAGACCCACCTGTTCTCAACTGCATTTACGTAGATTTTATTCAATTGTTAAAATCCGCACATTTCTATATTCTCTCTTTTTAATTTTAAATGTTTTTAATTTTGAATCATGCTTCTAATTTTTTTTTCCTTTTGCACCTCGCTGCAATGCTTATGTTTATTTAAACCACTTTGAGTTGTTATGTACATGAAATGTGCTACACAGATAAACTTGCATTGCCTAATGTCTTTGAAAAAAGTGAAACTGTTGTTTTCATCTTCGTTGAGAGTGGGATCAGATCTGATAAAGATGCTTCTTTTCATTGTCGTGTGTTGTCTTCATGTTATTTGTATCTTACAATGCTCATCAGACAGGTTGCTGTACTTTCATTGATTTACTGAAAACAAATTTGTTGGACTGGGTCGCCAGTTACAATGATGACAGTTTTCTGATTCTGATTTTATCTTTAACTCTCTTTACTATTTCTTTAATAACAACATCAAAATATGAGCTAAAATTGCTGCTGAAAACAACGGCATGAAAGTACTACAGGTTCTTGTGCAGCTGCTCGACCAGTTTCAGTCACTGTGTTTCTCGAGCACAATAATAAACAGCAGAATCTTCCGTCTTCAGACTGTTCATCTGCAGGTACAGCTGCTGTTTGCTGTTGTCTCTGGAGATGGTAAACCGGCCCTGAACTGACTGAGAGTAGGATTGGCTGCCACCACTGCTACTGATATAAGCAATCCACTCCAGTCCTTTTCCAGGAGCCTGTCTGACCCAGGCCATGTAGTAGCTGCTGAATGTGAATCCAGAGGCTGTACAGGTCAGTTTGTGGGATTCTCCAGGACTTTTAACAGCTGGTTCAGATTCTGTCAGAGTCTGACCATCACTACCTATAAAACCAGTAAAAAAAAAAAAAAACATGTCATGAAATATAATGATACATTTATTTGAAGAAAAAAATCAAGATCCTAGTAATTAATCATCTTCACCTGCCCAGCAGATGGTTAAAAGCAGCAGTCCTGTTCTATAATCCATCATGTTAAACTCTGAGACCACAGTTCTCTGTTTTCCTCCTGCAGTCACATAAGTAGAAGTCCAATTTATTCAGGTTTTGCATTGACTCCTCCTCACAAGAAGTAATTGTGGGCCTAACTTTGGTTTGGCTACTTACTCTACAGGAGGTTGAACTAATGAAAATTAACTGGATGAGAGCCAATCCCCCTGTAAGGTAGACCTGCTTGTTTCAGTTTTTATAGTGCTGATATTTTACTGAAATGTCTGTTCTACAGTCAGGATGTTCAATCACATGTTTAAATTTACAAAACTGTTAAAGTGACAGGTTTTAGTAACATCTGAGAAAAACTGTAAATAAAATATTGTTATAACAAGTTCTGTCAACATCAATGTTGTATTTTTGATTATTCTGTAAACTCTGAGAAGATTTGGACATTTTTAGTTTTCAGACTGATCATCTGTAGAAACAGCTGCTTCTGCTGTTTTCCACAAAGACAATAAACCTCAGATCAATAATTACTGCTGATATGATGCTTTTCTAGTCTTGTTGACCTCTCAGATTGCTTTGCACTAGAAGTCACTCTCACCCATTCACACGAACATTTCTACAGCTACACCAGACATTTCACACACATACATGTTAAAGACTCTTAAAACACTGAAAGTTTTGCGGCCCATGTAGAGTTCAACATCTTACTCAGATACTTCAACGATGCAAAAACTGTGGAGGTGAGGAGAAGTATCAAACCAGCAACCCACCGTTACGCAAAAACTAGTTTATTCTGGTTGGTTTTATTTCCTGACTCAAAGCTGCAGCTGCTGATGGGACCATGAGACCTGCTGGAACATTCTAGATATATGGATCTACATATAGTTACTTTAGATACAACTATACTTGATAAGATGTGCTTATCTTCACCATAGATGAAGCAGTCTTTCTGAACTGTAACCTTCAGTAACATGTTAAACTGGGACTAGAGTGTGTGTCATTGCCTGAACAGATTAATGGTAGTAAAAGTTGGATGAGAGTTGGTTGAATTCACATGACCTCAAACATTTGTTGAATGAGGAGCTAAAGTTTACTGTAATGAACAGTCCATCTACATTTGTTAATCTTAAACTTATATTTAGAACAGTTAATATTATGATTGAAGAACAATATTATTTGTAGTTCAGTCAGAAACTACCAATGCAGGATGACAGGAGTCTAATGCAGCAGCTATATGTGAGTTACACCCTGGACAGATCACCAGATGACTCAGGGCTACACAGACACACAAACAACCACTCATGCTCACTATAGAGAGTTTAGAGACCAAATGAAATAACATGCATGTGTTTGGTTTTAGAGAGGAAGCTGGAAAATCCGGAGAGAAGCAACACACACACATGGGGAACACCTATACTCCACACAAAAACTCTAAACATCATGATTGTTTATTTTTATTTTGCATGTTACACAACTATCTTCCACTATGAACCAGTCATGAGACCATTAGTGGTCTAAGAGCTCCTCCTCTGGTGGATTCATATTAAATTTTCAGGCTCTGAGAGGTTTTTGTTCAGGTCTGATGATGGTTTGTGTTACTGTGACTCTCTCGCACAGTAATACACAGCCGTGTCTTCAGGCTGCACATTCTGTCCATTCAGAGTCACTGTGTTACTGGAAGAGTCTGTGGAAATGCTGAACTTGTTTTTGAGAGAATCTTTGTAATATGTTGTGTATCCAGTTGCTGCGTGACCAATCCACTCCATTGATTTCCCTGCAGGCTGTCTGATCCAAGCTGTGTAGTAGCTGCTCACAGAATAAGAGACCTGACAGGTGATGGTCAGACGTTGACCTGGCTGTACAGTCATGGAGGCTGGCTGTGTCAGTGTTTGACACTTCACATCTGTTTAAAGAAAAAACAAGTTTAGTAACAGGTTGTCTTTAAAAGAGGAGCTGAGTGTCATAAATCTGAAGAAACTCACATGCGGCCGCTAAAAGCAGCAGCAGAGCTGGAGAAAACATGTTTGATGATGAAACTGACATCCTGTCATCTCCAGTCCACACTGTCATGTCATGGTTTTATACCTGATAGGAGGAGCTGAGTTTGCATAAGAGGCAAAGCAAGTTTATATGTGGAACCCATTTTATGTACAAGACAAATTAAAGTATTTTAGATTTAACATTAAACGGGTGCAGAAAACCATTAAAAACTCCACTTAAATGAACTTTAAAATGAAATTACTGAAATAAAGACAAAAAAGCTCAATTTAAATAAAATGCAAAAAAAAAAAAAAAAAAAGAAAAGAACATCTACAGTGTGAGGAATTTTGTATTGATAAAAGGCTGCAAATAGAACCAGGTTTAACACTGATTTAAAGCAGGTGAGAGTTTCATCAGACCTGCAGTTTTCTGGGAGTTTGTCCCATGTGAGGAGAATAAAAACTGAATGCTGCATCTTCATGTTTAGTTCTGACTCTGGGAACAGAAGGTAGACCTGACCCTACCTGAGGGATTTGGTTGGTTCATCATGAGTCAGAAGTTTCTGGATGTATTTTGTCCTGAAACCTTTCAGTGCTTTGTAAACTAACAGCAGGCGTCAGTTCTTTACGAAACAGGAAGCCAGTGAGATTTAAGGACTGGAGTTATATCACTTCCATTGTCTGAGTGAAGACGTGAGCGTCTGTATTCTGGACTAACTGCAGCTGTCTGATGGACTTTTGAGAACATTATGATACTCGTTTATTATGGATGAAGAATGATTATCACTGATTTCACTTGTTTGTGCCCCGAGAGGAAACAGATTCCTGAAGAGCTGGATTCCTGATCCTTCCAAAGATTTCGATTCCACACACTGCTTTGTGATTTTGGTTTAATACCTGTTATATAAATAAATCATCAAAGTTAATCATGTGATGTTTTGCTGGTTTTCATTAAATTAGTTGACAATTTATTTCATTTTTTCATTCACTTATGTTCTTTCCTAAACCTATGAAAAACATGTTTGAAGCTTGTTCTTTTTTTCTGTAAGACAGTAAATCACATTTAGACTTGAATTAAATATGGGATGTTTATGGTGTTTTGACAGATGGAGTGTAGTTTTACTGTGTTATGATAAAAGATTTCAGCAATATTTAAAACATGCAATTGATATCAATTTACTTGATACTATGAATCAGTTCCACTAGTGTTGTTAATCCTCATGAGAAAAAAAGGGTTAATTAGTTATTTGTTGCCACTGAGGTTTTTGTGCAGCTGCTTAACTGTGTTCAATCACTGTGCATCTCGAGCACAATAATAAACAGCAGAATCTTCCGTCTTCAGACTGTTCATCTGCAGGTACAGCTGCTGTTTGCTGTTGTCTCTGGAGATGGTAAACCGGCCCTGAACTGACTGAGAGTAGGATTTGCCACTGCCGGTATCAAGAGTTGCAACCCACTCCAGTCCTTTTCCAGGAGCCTGTCTGACCCAGCCCATCCAGTAGCTGCTGACTGAGAAACCAGAGACTGTACAGGTCAGTTTGTGGGATTCTCCAGGACTTATAACAGCTGGTTCAGATTCTGTCAGAGTCTGACCATCAGTACCTATAAAACCAGTGAAAAAATACATTTCATGAAATATAATAATACATATCTTTTAAAAAAATCAAGATCCTAGTAATTAATCATCTTCACCTGCCCAGCAGATGGTTAAAAGCAGCAGTCCTGTTCTATAATCCATCATGTTAAACTCTGAGACCACAGTTCTCTGTTTTCCTCCTGCAGTCACATTAGTAGAAGTCCAATTTATTCAAGTTTTGCATTGACTCCTCCTCACAAGAAGGAAACGTGGACCTAACTTTGATTTGGCTGCTTACTCTACAGGAGGTTGAACTAATGAAAATTAACTGGATGAGAGCCAATCCCCCTGTAAGGTAGACCTGCTTGTTTCAGTTTTTATAGTGCTGATATTTTACTGAAATGTCTGTTCTACAGTCAGGATGTTCAATCACATGTTTAAATTTACAAAACTGTTAAAGTGACAGGTTTTAGTAACATCTGAGAAAAACCGTAAATAAAATATTGTTATAACAAGTTTTGTCAACATCAATGTTGTATTTTTGATTGCTCTGTAAACTCTGAGAAGATTTGGACATTTTTAGTTTTCGGACTGATCAACAGCTGCTTCTGCTGTTTTCCACAAAGACAATAAACCTCAGATCAATAATAACTGCTGATATGATGCTTTTCTAGTCTTGTTGACCTCTCAGATTGCTTTGCACTAGAAGTCACTCTCACCCATTCACACAAATGCACACAGCAAAATTGCATAAATGGCTTTAAGTGTATCTTCTTATTGAACAATTTCCAAACGAATGTCCAAAAGTACAAGTGACTACCAACTTCATAATTAGAGTCAAATGTGACTTAAAATGCACTCACACTTAATATTACAGTGCCAATATCAAATTGTGTACTTTTAAAATATGCTTTCAGTGTATGTAAGAATGAGCATTCATTTTAAAACATAAAAAATGTGAAAAAAAACACATTTAAAATAAGTATAATTACAAACATTACACATAACATGAACTTAAAGTATATTTTTGTACAATATATTTAAAAAAGTGTAATATAGTACGATTGTTTATAGTATGTTAAAAGTGTTAGCGTGAAAGCATAATGTTAGTTCGCTTTTGATACATTTACAAAAACTACAATTTTCGTCAGTACATTTACAGGACACTATTGAAAATATGACTATACTTAAAATACAATAATGTACAGTTTTCTTTAACCAGGGGCAACACAGACACACACAGGAAAACATGCAAACTGTATAGAAATATTCCAGCTTGAAAAGAATGAAGCCGAAAAATACCAAATTAAAAATTGGAAAATCAGTATTTTGAGTTACATTCAAGAACGAATGTAATCTGTCATCGTTTTAAAGAAAACTAAGTTAGTTTGTCATCACTTAATAATGTTGGTGAAAATGTTTATATTGTACTGATTTTTTTAATGAAGAAATATATATAATTTCATTGATTTATTTAACATCATGATTGTGCAGTTTTATGTAGCATGTGACACAATTTTATCCCACAGCAAACCAGTCATCAAACCATTAGTGGTCTAAGAGCTCCTCCTCTGGTGGCTTTCAATTACATTTTTTTCAGGCTCTGGGAGGTTTTTGTTCAGGTCTGATGATGGTTTGTGTTACTGTGGCGTCTCGCACAGTAATACACAGCCGTGTCTTCAGGCTGCATATTCTGTCCATTCAGAGTCACTGTTTTACTGGAAGAGTCTGTGGAAATGCTGAACTTGTTTTTGAGAGAATCTTTGTAATATGCTGAAGATCCAGCTGCATGTCCAATCCACTCCATTCCTTTCCCTGCAGGCTGTCTGATCCAAGCTGTGTAGTAGCTGCCCAAAGAATAAGAGACCTGACAGGTGATGGTCAGACGCTGACCTGGCTGTACAGTCATGGAGGCTGGCTGTGCCAGTGTTTCACACTTCACATCTGTTTAAAGAAAAACAAGTTCAGTAACAGGATGAAGAGAAGCTGAGTGTCATAAATCTGAAGAAACTCACATGCAGCCACTAAGAGCAGCAGCAGAGCTGGAGAAAACATGTTTGTTGATGAAACTGACATCCTGTCATCTCCACTCCACACTGTCATGTCATGGTTTTATACATGATAGGAGGACCTGATTTACATAAGAGGCAAGATGATTTTATCTGTATAACACACAAGAAAATTCAAAGTGAATGACGTAGAATATAAAAAGCATGACAACGGGGTGCGGAAGGAGCATATAAATACTGGATTGCTTTTATTGTCATATACCCGGTGTCCCAGTTACAGGAAATGACTTCCAGTACAAACCGTCCAGACTGCATTGAAAAAAAAACAAAAGAAATTTTTAAAAAACAAAACAGCTCCAATAAAATAAATTGCATAGAATAAAATTACAGTGTGGGGAATTCTTTGTTATTTTGATAAAAGGTTGCAAATAGAAAAGGTTTTAAGGTTAATTTAAAACTGCTTCAGTTTCATCAGACCCACAGAATTTGTTCCATGTGAGGAGGATAAAAACTGAACGCTGCCTCGTCATGTTTAGTTCTGATTCTGGGAACGATGACTAAACCTGTCCCTGATGACCTGACAGATCTGGTTGAGCCAGAACATTCTGAATGTACAGTATTTTGGCCTAAAATCATTCAGTGGTTTAAAACCAAGACCAGAAGTCAATTCTTTGACAAACAGGAGCCCATGCAGTGTAAAGATCCCTGCAGGATGTCTGATCCAAGCTGTGCTACAGCTGCCCAAAGAATAAGAGACCTGACAGGTGATGGTCAGACGTTGACCTGGCTGTACAGTCATGGAGGCTGGCTGTGTCAGCGTTTCTCACTTCACACCTGTAAAAAGATGAACACACTGAGTGATGATTCATCAAATTCCACAAGCAAAGCCCTGCGGACCACCACAAATTTTGAGACTCAAAGGATCTGCCAACAGCAGCAGCAGAGCAACAGTAAACATGGTTGAACTTGTCTCAACGTTGAAGGGATGAACTTCTGATCCTCTTTATCTTCAGCATCAAGTAAAGTCTTTACATCTGTGTGAACAGGAAACCACTGAGTTTGCATAAAGATGACAATCATTTGACCATCAATGTAAAACAGTTTAGTTCATTTAAACAGAAATTTTCTATGAATGTTGTATTTATTCCTTTTCTAAAAGAAAAAGCTAAACTGTAAAATTTTGATTATCTCAAATTTGCTATAAATGTCTTTATTCCTTTTCAAAAAATAAGTTAATTTTACATTTTTGATTTTCTTTACGTGTCCACTAAATGAAACAAAAATTGCTCCTACAGTTATTTTTTTCTTCCAACTAAAAATATAGAGTTCCTTATACTGTATATTCATGTGGAGTCTAATTTATATAAATTATTATAACAAAAACCCTTTAATTTTGTTTAGGTGTGGGAAAAACTATTTTATTATTTTTTTTATATATCTAACAAATTTACTCAAAGACATTAAAGCCAGTGTTGGTAATCCTGTTCAGAAACACTTTTTGTTATACTGGGTGAAATGGTCCTTCCATCCTGGCAGTCATCAATACATCATGTATTCATAAAGGAAGGAAAGATGTCAGACCTCTGTGAGAGCTACAGTTCTGTAAAAACTCTGTCCAATCCCTGCCATTCACACGGAAAGGCAGGAAACTGTCATTTGCACCATACAGAAAGAACAAATCGATGCCTTTATGTCTCGACTCTGTCCCTCCCCTCTCCCCGTTCAGGTGGTGTGTGTGGTTTTTTTAAATGTGGCTTGCTCAAACCGTTTTTCCAACTTTGCCAACCCTAGCTTTAAAAAGGAGTTTCCTTTTTTTCTAACACAAATACCTCATACTGTGCATACAACTGACACATACACTGTCTAAATGTGAAAATTTCCATTTAAAATTAAACGTTTTGTTGATCACATATATGAAAAGCATCTGCAGACAGAGTCAACATATGGTAAATGGTAAATGGACTGTACTTATATAGCGCTTTTCCAGTCATACTAACTGCTCAAAGCGCTTTACACTACATATCACATTCACCCAGTTGCACACACAATCACACACACATTCATACCCCGATAGGCACATCGGGAGGCAACTTGGGGTTCAGTGTCTTGCCCAAGGACACTTCGGCATGTAGTCTGGGGAAGCCTGGAATCGGTTGAAAGACGACCGCTCTTCCACCTGAGCTACAGCCGCCTGTATAAACAGTATAAAATGGTTTCCAGAAAGACTCCACTGTGGAGAACCAGTTCAGGGAGTCAGAGAATTTTATATCACATAAAAACAAGATGTTTTACGTAGTGAGGAACTGGATTTTTAAAGGCGTCATCACCTGGAAATCACACTTTTTAATGTTAAAACATGTGCTGGAATGGGACCTCAGTTAAACTGTGCTGGAAACTCCGGAGTGTGAAAGTGACTTCATTTTTGAGTGTGGGCTGTTCATACCAAAATCGTCCACAAGAGCACACACTCCACAGTACGGGATTTTGCGTCCCCTCCAGGGATGACGTCTTCTGTGGAAGCTGCTAGCTGCTAACATTAGCTTGCCTCTTCTCCACCACCTTAAATGAGTTGATCAACTGCTGAGGAGCTGCAGTTAATGATGAGCTTGTCAAAGAGGAGGAGGATGCAGTCAAAGCTCCTCACCAGAGTCTCTCTTTTTTTTTATTTGAGTGGGACAGTGCATGTTAATGAACAGACATGAGAAATACATGAATGTAAACGCTAGATTCTAGCCAAAGGCTAATTTCCATCTGCAGTCCCAGGGACAGGGGTCACTTAGGGAGATAAAAACATAAGCAAACTGAATTTTGTTTTTGTTGTTGTTGTTGTTGTTTTTTTGTTTTTTTTTTACGAATTGACTAATTCATTAGATTTTATATTATTCTCTACTTTCTCATGCCAAAATTTCTCATGATGCTGATCCATCAGTGCCCAAACGATATGGTGTACTGTTTGTTTTTGTGCAGCTGCTCAACTGTGTTCAGTCACTGTGTTTACGAGCACAATAATAAACAGCAGAATCTTCCGTCTTCAGACTGTTCATCTGCAGGTACAGCTGCTGTTTGCTGTTGTCTCTGGAGATGGTAAACCGGCCCTGAACTGACTGAGAGTAGTATGTGCTACCGCTAGTATCAGTGGCAACCCATTCCAGTCCTTTTCCAGGAGCCTGTCTGACCCAGTTCATCCAGTAGCTGCTGAATGTGAATCCAGAACCTGTACAGGTCAGTTTGTGGGATTCTCCAGGACTTCTAACTGCTGGTTCAGACTCTGTCAGAGTCTGACCATCAGCACCTGTCAAACCAAACAGGAAAACAGTCATTTTCTGTTTGTTGGTTACATATTGAGGGCAAATTCAAACTGAGTGAAGCTTTTCACCTGCAGAGAAAATGGAAATCAGCAGCAGTGCTGTCCTGTAGTCCATCATGTTAACTATGTCAACTACTTTCTGTCATCTCAAACAGTTAAATATGAAGAACCAGTTATATT
Source organism: Atherinomorus stipes (assembly GCA_023101725.1). Taxonomy (NCBI): domain Eukaryota; kingdom Metazoa; phylum Chordata; class Actinopteri; order Atheriniformes; family Atherinidae; genus Atherinomorus; species Atherinomorus stipes. The sequence continues at coordinate 71,702 of JALJCO010009083.1, forward strand.
TTGCATTGACTCCTCCTCACAGGAAAGATAGAGCACTTTTTTTTTTTTTTTTTTTGCTTTGTTTTGTTTTGTTTCTACTCTTTATTTCAACTTACTTGATGTATGTGTGTAGTTTTTGTTTGTTTTTGGGCCTTCTTCTCTTTTGAGCTTTTTCATTAAAATATGCGTTAAATATTTTTTGTTGATTAGTTATGGCTTGTCTTTCTTGCGTCATGACTCATAAAACGTGTCTTGAATGGAAGAGGTTATTAATATTAATAATTGATATCAAGGTGAACAAAGAAAAGAATAAAATATCTCAAGTTCATGGTGTCTGCATTGACCTAAAAGGTAAATTAAATGTTCCTTGTTCCCCTCTGGCTAAAGCAGTTTGATATTCTCACTTTCATTTTTAATTTTTTTTCACTTATCAGGATTCACACTAAATGTGCTGTAATTGAATATTTTATAAATTAAATTTTATGAATTTGTAAGTTTATTAGGGCTGTCAAAAAATTAATCCTGATTAATCATATTTCTTTTATCACTCCTAGAACACATCTAGTATAAAAGGTGTCTCAATAGGAATTCTGCATTTATCTTTAGTAGACTAGACTACTGAAACCCTGTCCTCACACGTCTCCCTAAAGTCTTTCCCAAAAGACGGCAGCAGTTTAGTCCAGAATGCTGCTGATACGGTCCTCACAGGCCGACTTCAAAACTGTCTTAATGTGAAGCTGAAATTCAGGTCTGAGTCGTGGACTACTCCCAGATTTCCGGCTTGATTTTAGGCTTTGAGTTGTAAAAGAAATATTTATGTGTTTTCTGCATTTAGCAGTACTAATTAATAAAAAAATATACCTTTTGTTTGACAATAGGATTAATACGGGATTAATTTTTTTAACAGCCCTAAAATTATTTATAAATGACTTTCATAACATTTTAGTTGTTAAAGAAAAACCTACTACAACACTGCAGTTTCCCTCTGAATAAAGTATGTTACATTCATTTGATAAATTTCATTAATGCATTAAAACTCTCGTTAAGAAATCATAAGGTCAGAAAAAAATGTTCTTGTAAGGAGGATGTCTTTTAAAAATATGATTTCTACCTGAATGTGAACTAAATTAAGTTTTAAATCACAGTAAGCAGTTATTGATGAGAAGATTTGAAAATATTAGTGGTCTAAGAGCTCCTCCTCTGGTGGCTTCATGTTACAGTTATTCATGGTGAGAGGTTTTTGTTCAGGTCTGATGATGGTTTGTGTTACTGTTTGGCCTGAGTTTGCATAAGAGGCAAACGAGTTTTTCTGTATAACACACAAGAAAATTCAAGATAATTTACATAAAATGTTAAAAGCATTACAGCAGGGTGCAGAAGGAGTATATAATAAACTTTAAAAGGAAATTTAAAAAATAAACAAAAAAAAGAAAAACAGCTCCAATAAAATAAATGCAAAGAATAAAATTACAGTGTGAGGAATTGGTTGTTATTTTGATAAAAGGTTGCAAACAGAAATACTTTTAAGGTTGATTTAAAGCTGCTGACAATTTCATCAGATCAGCAGTTTTCTGGGAGTTTTGTGAGGAGGATAAAAACTGAATGCTGCCTCTCCATGTTTAGTTCTGACTCTGGGAACAATGACTAAACCTGTCCCTGATGACCTGACAGATCTGGTTGAGTCAGAACGTTCTGAATGTATTTTGGCCTAAAACCATTCAGTGGTTTAGAAACCAACAGTAGAAGTCAAATCTTTGACAAACAGGAGCTCATGCAGTGTAAAGATCTGAGGACTGGAGCTATGTGATCCACTTCCTTGGTCTCAGTGAGGACTGGAGCTATGTGATCCACTTCCTTGGTCTCAGTGAGGACTGGAGCTGCAGCGTTCTGGACTGAACTGTCTGATGGACTTTTTAGGGAAACCTGTGAGGACAGCGTTGGAGCTGTCTACTAAAGATAAATGCATGGACAAGTTTTTCTGAATCCTGCTGAGACATCAGTCCTTTAATCCTTGATATGTTCTTTAAATGATAAAATTCTGACATCACATTTGTCTTATTGTTCCTAAAACTGTTGTTGCTGGTTGGTCCATAGAATTATAAAAGTTGTAGTTTTGATTTTAAAAATGTGCCTGTGCTGCAGTCAGAGTTTAATATGTGGAAACTTATTGCTGCACAGCTTTAAAACTCATGTTGGTGGAAAACACATTGTGGTCGCTTCTTTTTCACCCTGTGATGCTGTACATGTTTGTTCCTTCTCATTCTGAAATATATTCTACAAAAGAAAAGGAAACTGTAGATATCAGAGATGAAAAGTTTTTTTAATCAGTTTCAGTTCCTCTGGAGTTCAATAATAACAGGATTTCCAGGCTGGTAAACAGGCTTTGAACTTATATAATTTCAGTTTTTGCCATTTACACATAAATAAGATAAATTTAGTTCCAAGAATAAATAGAGGAAGAGCACATCTCATTAAACAAACCAATATCTGAACATTCTGATGTGGCTGCTGTGTAAAAATAATTATGTGCTCAGTGGAAAGTATAATCCTGAATAAGAGCTCTGTGGGTGTGTAGTAGATCCAAAGAAAGACAATGAATTAAAGTCCAAAACAACAAGTTGTTAAACTGAAAAAGATCCATCTGACTCCTGGCAACATTTAGAAATCTACAACCAAATAGGATAATAGTTCATTCTTTATTAGAAAATGGTGCAGTTGAATGGTTGAATGTTTCAGTAGTGATGATATAAAGAGGAAGTAGTTTTTGTATGAGTCTCTTCATTCTGTCTCTCACTGTGTCTCTCTTGCACAGTAATACACTGCTGTGTCCTCAGTCCTTAAACTGCTCATCTGTAAGTAGAGTTTACTGCTGGAGTCATCTCTGGAGATGGTGAACCGGCCTTGGACTGACTGGGAGTAACTTATTGGAGAACTGTAAGTGCTGATGTAAGCAATCCACTCCAGTCCTTTTCCAGGAGCCTGTCTGATCCAGTGCATCTCATAGCTACGGAATGTGAATCCAGAGGCTGTACAGGTCAGTCTGTGGGATTCTCCAGGTCTTTTAACAACAGGTTCAGATTCTGCCAGATTCTGACCATCAACACCTGGCAAATGAAGAGAGAAGTTCATCTAATTTATTATTTTAATCGCACAAATAAAAATTTTGCAAGAATGAATTGGATAACAATCTTCACCTGCACAGAAGATAGTTAACAACAGCAGTCCTGTTCTATGATCCATCATGGTAACCTGAGTGTCCACTGGTCTCTGTCATCATCACTGCTGTCACATATGTAGAGGAGGAAGATCTGAGGTTTGCATTGACTCCTCCTCACAGGAAACAGAAGGAACAGGTTTTTCACAGTTCAGTTTATTTCTTTAACTTGAAAATGAAAACAAAAAATATGTTTTATATGGAGAGGTGAATAAAATTCTATTTTAGATTTGACTCCTCAAAGTAGTCGAATACAAAGAACACATTGACTTGGTTGTCAATCATGATCACTTCATGATCACTTCAGAATTTATAAGTGAGAGTTACTAAAAGATCTTCTTTGATTGATAAATAAGAGACTAGTTAATTTTGTTTGTATTTCCCTACATTGTAAAGCACCATATGAAATGTGAAAGAGAAAGTTTACCTAATAATGTTTGAATGAAAGTATAGGTCAAAATAGAAACAAAGGCTAAATATATTTATGCCGACATAATGTAGCATTTACAGTATATTTTTTTATTATTCATTTCAATTGACTTATTTGACAGTAAAAATCATTAGTGGTCTAAGAGCTCTTCCCCTGGAGGCTTTATATGACAGTTTTTCATGCCAAGAGAGGTTCTTGTTCAGGTCTGGTGATGGTTTGTGTTACTGTGGTCTCTCGCACAGTAATACACAGCCGTGTCTTCAGGCTGAATATTCTGTCCATTCAGAGTCACTGTTTTACTGGAAGAGTCTGTGGAAATGCTGAACTTGTTTTTGAGAGAATCTTTGTAATGTGCTGAAGATCCAGCTGCATAACCAATCCACTCCAGTGCTTTCCCTGCAGGCTGTCTGATCCAAGCTGTCCAGTAGCTGCTGACAGAATAAGAGACCTGACAGGTGATGGTCAGACGTTGACCTGGCTGTACAGTCATGGAGGCTGGCTGTGTCAAAGTTTCACACTTTACACCTGTGAAAAGATGAACACACTGTGAGTTTATTCATCAAATTGAACAAGGAAAGACTTCTGACTGTCAGAAATATAGAGACTCACAAGATCCAGCTGCCAACAGCAGCAGCAGAGCAACAGTAAACATGGTTGAACTTGTCTCTATGTTGAAGAGACGAATTTCTGATCCTCTTTATGTTCAGCACCAAGTAAAGTCTTTACATCTGTGTGAACAGGAAACCACTGAGTTTGCATAAAGATGACGATCATTTGACCATCAATGTAAAACAGTTTAATTCATTTAAAAAGAAATTTTCTATGAATGTTGTATTTATTCCCTTTCTAAAAGAAAAAGCTGAACTATTAAATTTTGATTATCTCAAATTTACTATAAATGCCTTTTTTCCTTTTAGAAAAAATAAGTTAATTGTACATTTTTGATTTTCTATACATGTCCACTAAATGAAACAAAAATTGCTCCGACAGTTTTTTTTTTCTACCAACTAAAAATGTACAGTTTCTTAGACTGTATGTTCATGTGGAGTCCAGTTTGTATAAATTGTTATAACAAAAACCTTTTAATTTTTTTTTTAGTTGTGAGAAAAACTATTTGTTTATTTATCTGACAAATTTACTCGAAGACATTAAAACCAGAGTTGGTAATCCTGAAATACTTTTTGTTATACTGGGTGAAATGGTCCTTTCATTCTGACAGTAGTCAACACATCATGTCCTCATAAAAAAAAAAAGGGAAAGAGTCAGACCTCTGTGAGGGCTGCAGTTCTGTAAAAACTCTGACCAACCCCTGCCATTCACTGACAGGCAGGAATTGGTGATTCGCAACTTATAGAAAGCATGAATCGATGCCTTTATGTCTCGTCTCTGTCCCTCCCCTCTCTCTGTCCCCGCATGTAACCCCCCTGTGGGTCGCTCACTGTAAACAAATAGCTGACGGACTGCTAATTGCTGCACCAATAAAACAAAACAACAGTCAAGTCAAGGAGACGTTGACATTTGCAGTAGAGGCGGACTTACCATTAGGCAAAAGTAAGCAATTGCAAACGGAGGGGGGCCTCTATATGGGAGTAAAAGCTGGATGACGGTTGAATTAACATGACCTCAAGCAAGTGTTAAATCAGGAGATAGAAAAATACTGACCAGTCCATCTGCATTTGTTCATCTTACACTTTGTTTTTAGAACAATTCATGAATCCTATTTATGTAAACATGTTAATTAGATTTAGATTAAAAGAAAACGAAGCAACGATTAAATCAGTCATCATGTAGTTACAATCAACTTTATAGTTGAGGAACAATATCATTTATAGTTCAGTCAGACACCAATGCAGGATGACAGGAGTCTAATGCAGCAGCTATAGGTGAGTTACACCCTGGACAGATCACCAGACAACTCAGGGCCACACAGACAGACAAACAACCACTCATGCTCATGGAGAGTTTAGAGACCAATTAAAATACCAGGCATGTGTTTGGTCTGTTTAAGCTAAATTACCTGAAGAGAAGCAACACACACACAGGAGAACATTCAAACTCTATCGAGAGATTCCAGCTTGAAAAGAATAAAGCAGAAAATACCAAAATAAAAAAACATAAATCAACATCTAGAGTTATGATTCATGAGTGAATGTAATCTGCCATAGTTTTTAAAGAAAACAAAGTTAGTATTTCATCACTTATGAATGATTTTGGTCGAAAATATGTTTAATTTAGATTTTGAGGTTATTACTTTTACTACTTTTATATTTCAGTTAGTAATTTTATACAGCATGTTACACAATTGTCTTCCACAATAAACCAGTCGTAAGACCATTAGTGGTATAAGAGCTCCTCCTCTGGTGGCTTCATGTGTCAGTTTTCAGGCTCTGAGAGGTTTTGTTCCGGTCTGATGATGGTTTGTGTTACTGTGGCGTCTCGCACAGTAATACACAGCCGTGTCTTCAGGCTGCATATTCTGTCCATTCAGAGTCACTGTTTTACTGGAAGAGTCTGTGGAAATGCTGAACTTGTTTTTAAGAGAATCTTTGTAAGATGCTGAAGATCCATGTAGTGCATAACCAATCCACTCCATTGATTTCCCTGCAGGATGTCTGATCCAAGATGTCCACCAGCTGCTGACAGAATAAGAGACCTGACAGGTGATGGTCAGACGTTGACCTGGCTGTACAGTCATGGAGGCTGGCTGTGTCAGCGTTTGACACTTCACATCTGTTTAAAGAAAAACAAGTTTAGTAACAGGTTGTCTTTAAAAGAGGAGCTGAGTGTCATAAATCTGAAGAAACTCACATGCAGCTGCTAAGAGCAGCAGCAGAGCTGGAGAAAACATGTTTGTTGATGAAACTGACATCCTGTCATCTCCACTCCACACTGTCATGTCATGGTTTTATACCTGATAGGAGGAACTGATTTGCATAACAGGCAAGGCAAGTTTATATTTATGTACAAGACACTTAAAAGTATTTTAGATTTAACATTAAAGGTATGAGAGCGGGTTGCAGAAGACCATTAAAAACTACACTAAGATGAACTTTAAAAACAAATTAAGGAAATAAAGACAAACAAGCTCAAACTAAATAAAATGCAAAAAAAAAAAAAAAATGTTACAGTGTGAGGAACTGACTGCTGTTTTGATAAAAGGCTGCAAATAGAACCAGGTTTAACACTGATTTAAAGCAGGTGAGAGTTTCATCAGACCTGCAGTTTTCTGGGAGTTTGTCCCATGTGAGGAGCATAAAAACTGAATGCTGCATCTTCATGTTTAGTTCTGACTCTGGGAACAGAAGGTAGACCTGACCCTACCTGAGGGATTTGGTTGGATCATCATGAGTCAGAAGATTCTGGATGTATTTTGTCCTGAAACCTTTCAGTGCTTTGTAAACTAACAGCAGGCGTCAGTTCTTTAAGAAACAGGAAGCCAGTGAGATTTAGGGACTGGAGTTATATCACTTCCTTTGTCTGAGTGAAGACGTGAGCGTCTGTATTCTGGACTAACTGCAGCTGTCTGATGGACTTTTGAGAAGATTATGATACTCGTTTATTATGAATGAAGAATGATTATCACTGATTTCACTTGTTTGTTCCCCGAGAGGAAACAGATTCCTGAAGAGTTGGATTCCTGATCTTCCCAAAGATTTCAATTCCACACACTGCTTTGTGAATTTGGTTTAATACCTGTTACATAAATAAATCATCAAAGTTAATCATGTGATGTTCGCTGTTTTTCATTAAAATTATTGACATTTCACGTCTTGAATAATGTTCTTTCCTAAATATATGAAAAACATGTTTGAAATGTGTTCTTCTTTTCTGAAATATAGTAAATCACATTTAGACTTGAATTAAATATGGGATGTTTATGGTGTTTTGACAGATGAAGTGTAGTTTTACTGTGTTATGATAAAAGATTTCATCAATATTTAAAACATACAATTAATATAAATTTACATGAATCAGTTTCACTAGTGTTGTTGATCTTCTTGAGAACAAAGGATTACTATGTCATTTGTTGCCAGTGAGGTTTTTGTGCAGCTGCTTAACTGTGTTCAGTCACTGTGGCTGTCGAGCACAATAATAAACAGCAGAATCTTCCGTCTTCAGACTGTTCATCTGCAGGTACAGCTGCTGTTTGCTGTTGTCTCTGGAAATGGTAAACCGGCCCTGAACTGACTGAGAGTAGTATTGGCTGCCAGTATCAGTTGCAACCCACTCCAGTCCTTTTCCAGGAGCCTGTCTGATCCAGGCCATAGCGTAGCTGCTGAATGAGAATCCAGAGGCTGTACAGGTCAGTTTGTGGGATTCTCCAGGTCTTTTAACAGCTGGTTCAGATTCTGTCAGAGTCTGACCATCAGCCCCTTAAGAAAACAGAGGAAAACATTTTTTGCGCCATGACAAGAAATTCACTTCAACAGGAAACCAAACGTTCACTAAGAACAAAACAACTTAAAAGTAATGTAGCCATTTCCTTTAACCTGCAACCTTTAATTAAAACTCTTCACCTGTCCAGCAGATGGTTAGAAGCAGTATCACAGTTCTACAGTCCATCTTGTTCAACTGCTGCATGTGTCCACTGGTCTCTGTTCAGTCGGTTAAATAAAGGTTCAAGTTTTGCATAAACTCCTCCTCAGAGAGGAGACACCTGCACTCCTGATAACTGAGACAAATGAGGATTTAATATCCATCACTGAACCAGTCAACATTGTTCATTACTTAGATGCTCCAAATATTAATCATTTATAGCTTAAATGGATGTTGTGGTATGTATGATCTGTTATTTAATAAAAGATTAGGAAGTAAACATAATAAAGCACGTTATATTTATAAGACTGAACAAATCTTTATTGCTTCTTATTTTCCTCTTTTTCTAAACTCATTTTGTAAGTATATTTTATTCTTTTTAAACTAATCAGTATATTTCATGGTTTAAATTATGATTTTTAAATGTCTTATTTATTGATAATGTTTGATCGTGTGTTTAAAATCCGTTGGGTATTATGCATTAATAAATAGCCAATACAATACTAATTACTATTAATTTATTAGCATTGTAAAATTATTTTGCAAATGTTTTTGAAAATAGAAAGAAAATAAGATCACATTGATTTTTGTTGTCAGTGATGTTTTTGTGCAGCTGCTTCATTGTCTTCAGTCACTGTGTCTCTTCGAGCACAGAAGTAAACAGCAGCATCTTCTGCTGTCAGACTCCTGATCTCCAGGTACTGAGTGCTGCTGGGAACATCTTCAGTCATCAGGAAACGACTTTGAAAAGAACTTCCGTATCTAGCAGAGTTTTTTCCTGCATCCATCCTCCCGATCCACTCCAGAGCTCTCCCTGGTCTCTGTCGTATCCAGTGCATGTAGTAGCTGCTCATCGTAAAACCAGATGTGACACATGACATCTTCACCGTCTCTCCAGGTCTTTTGACCTCAGATGAAGACTGGTCCAGTTTGATCTCACTGCAGACTCCTGTAAGGAAAGAAGAAATTATCCTGAACCAGCAAAAAAATGAAAGGAAGAAAAAAATGTTAAAAATAAAGTGAAGCAGAAACAACTGTCCTACCATGAATAATGGTAACAAATAATAAACTCCAAATTATTGATTTTTCCATTCCAAACACTGAATATCAGCACTCTGAGACAGATGTCTTAGAAATGTTTAAAACTGTCTCAGTGTTTTGCACAAACTGTATGAGAGCTGCTGATGGAGTGTTTATAAGAGAGGAAGAGTTTGCATATACCTCCCTCTACAGGTTTAAAAGGAGAACATGCAGCACAAATACATGCCTGTGTATACGACAGAGATCCAAGCAACACATGTAATAAGCTAAAACACTTAAAAACAATTCATGTATTTATTTCTTACTGTTTTCTAATTCAATTCGTGGGTCTAGAAGGAGGAAACTAATTCAAGTACTACTGTATGAGAATCATTTAAGATACTTAACTGATTAGCAGATGATGCCACGACCTCACAAGACAGCTGATAGGGGAGATTTTTTTTTTTTTTTTTTTTTTTTTTTTAGGAATTATGAAATACAAGCACAGGAGGTGGAGACTGTGTAAATTTCCGAGGAATAAGAAGTATTTTGGAGCGCATGGTCAGATATTTTCAGATATTTTGGTGTTTTAATGGTTTTTCTGGAAACATTTCAATGATTCAGAGCTGAAGGTTTATTTCAGGGCGGTACATGAATACAGCTGATCTATGTCAGTAAGATTTAAGTTCAATTCACAGTTTGATGCTATTCAGTAAAAATCAGTTTGATGAGAAAAAAAAATGTCTTTCTTGTGAGAACAGAAAGAAACTCACCAGAGTGACCTTGTGATCTGATCTCTCAGGAAATTCAGGAAAAACTAGTCCATGCATTCATCTTGGGTCGGCTTGACAACTGTAAGTGTCTTTACTGGTTTACCTAAAAAATTAGTTAAACAGCTGCAGCTCATTCAGAACTCTGCTGCCTGAGTTCTCACTAAGACCAGAAAAGTGGACCACATCAGTCCAGTTCTGAGGTCTTTACACTGGCTGCCGGTCCATCAGAGAATAGACTTTAAAGTTCTGCAGTTTGTCTATAAAGCTCTGAATGGTTTAGGCCCAAAATACATCAGTGACCTCTTGACCCTTGACCCTGAACCTATAGACTCCTCAGGTCATCTGGATCCGGTCTTTTATCAGTTCCCAGAGTCAGAACCAGACCTGGAGAAGCTGCGTTCAGCTTCTTTTATTAAACCTTTATTTCACCAGGCAAACATATTAAGAACAAGATTCTTATTTACAATACCGGCCTGGCAGGTGCCATAGGCACCTGTAGGGCAAGTGGGGGAGGGGAACACAAATAAAAAATAAATAAAATCAGTAAACATTAAAAAAATTTAAGACATCATGAGAGGAGTCAAAATGTAGCACTTCTATAGCTCCACATGTCTGGTACAAACTCCCAGAAAGTCTCAGATCATCTGAAACACAGTAGTTTATCTAAATCCAGGTTAAAGACCCACCTGTTCTCAGCTGCATTTACGTAGATTTTATTCAAAAGTTAAAATCTGCACATCTCTATATTCTCTCTTTTTAATTTTAAATGTTTTTAATCTTGAATCATGCTTCTATTTTTTTCCCCTTTTGCACCTCGCTGTAATGCTTATGTTTTATGTAAAGCACTTTGAGTTGTTATGTAAATGAAATGTGCTACACAGATAAACTTGCATTGCCTAATGTCTTTGAAAAAAGTGAAACTGTCATTTTCATCTTTGTTGAGAGTAGGATCAGATCTGATGAAGAAGATGGTTCTTTTCATTGTAGTGTGTTGTGTTCATGTTATTTGTATCTTTTGCAACAATGCTCTGATTTCAACAAACAGGTTGCTGTACTTACATACTGAAAACAATTTTATTGGACTGGGACGCCGGTTATAATGATAATGAAGTTTTTTCATTCTGATTTTATCTTTAAGTCTCTTCAGTATTTCTTTAATAACAACATTAAAACATGAGCTAAAATTGCTGCTGAAAACAACGGCATGAAAGTGCTACAGGTTTTTGTGCAGCTGCTCAACCAGTTTCAGTCTCTGTGCATCTCGAGCACAATAATAAACAGCAGAATCTTCCGTCTTCAGACTGTTCATCTGCAGGTACAGCTGCTGTTTGCTGTTGTCTCTGGAGATGGTGAACCAGCTCTGAACTGACTGAGAGTAGTATTGGCTGCTACCATCAGTGTTGATATAAGCAACCCACTCCAGTCCTTTTCCAGGAGCCTGTCTGACCCAGGCCATCCAGTAGCTGCTGAATGTGAATCCAGAGGCTGTACAGGTCAGTTTGTGGGATTCTCCAGGACTTTTAACAGCTGGTTCAGATTCTGCCAGAGTCTGACCATCAGTACCTATAAAACCAGTGGAAAAAATACATGTCATGAAATATAATAATGCATTTATTTGAAAAAAAAAATCAAGATCGTCATTAATCATCTTCACCTGCCCAGCAGATGGTTAAAAGCAGCAGTCCTGTTCCATAATCCATCATGTTAAACTCTGAGACCACAGTTCTCTGTTTTCCTCCTGCAGTCACGTAAGTAGAAGTCCAATTTATTCAAGTTTTGCATTGACTCCTCCTCACAAGAAGGAAAACGTGGGCCTAACTTTGATTTGGCTACTTACTCTGCAAGAGGTTGAACTAATGAAAATTGCCTGGATGAGAGCCAATCCCCCTGTAAGGTAGACTTGCTTGTTTCAGTTTTTATAGTGCTGATATTTTACTGAAATGTCTGTTCTACAGTCAGGATGTTCAATTACATGTTTAAATTTACAAAACTGTTAAAGTGACAGGTTTTAGTAACATCTGAGAAAAACTGTAAATAAAATATTGTTATAACAAGTTCTGTCAACATCAATGTTGTATTTTTGATTGTTCTGTAAACTCTGAGAAGATTTGGACATTTTTAGTTTTCAGACTGATCATCTGTAGAAACAGCTGCTTCTGCTGTTTTCCACAAAGACAATAAACCTCAGATCAATAATTACTGCTGATATGATGCTTTTCTAGTCTTGTTGACCTCTCAGATTGCTTTGCACAAGAAGTCACTCTCACCCATTCACACAAACATTTCTACAGCTTCACCAGACATTTCACACACATACATGTTAAAGACTCTTAAAACACTGAAAGTTTTTGGGCCCATGTAGAGTTCAACATCTTACTTAGATACTTCAACGATGCAAAAACTGAGAAGGTGAGAAGTATCAAACCAGCATCTTGCTGATGTGCAAATAGTGGTTTATTCTGGTTGGTTTTATTTCCTGACTCAAAGCTGCAGCTGCTGATGGGACCATGAGACTTGCTGGAACGTTCTAGATATATGGATCTACATATAGTTACTTTAGATACAACTATACTTGATAAGATGTGCTTATCTTCACCATAGATGAAGCAGTCTTTCTGAACTGTAACCTACAGTAACATGTTAAACTGGGACTAGAGTGTGTGTCATTGCCTGAACAGATAAATGTTAGTAAAAGTTGGATGAGAGTTGGTTGAATTCACATGACCTCAAACATTTGTTGAATGAGGAGCTAAAGTTTACTGTAATGAACAGTCCATCTACATTTGTTAATCTTAAACTTATATGTAGAACAGTTAATATTATGATTGAAGAACAACATCATTTGTAGTTCAGTCAGAAACTACCAATGCAGGATGACAGGAGTCTAATGCAGCAGCTACAGTATATGTGAGTTACACCCTGGACAGATCACCAGATGACTCAGGGCCACACAGACACACAAACAACCACTCATGCTCACTATAGAGAGTTTAGAGACCAAATGAAATAACATACATGTGTTTGGTCTTTGAGAGAAGCTGGAAAAATCCGGAGAGAAGCAACACACACACATGGGGAACACCTATACTCCACACAAAAACTCTAAACATCATGATTGTTTATTTTTATTTTGCATGTTACACAACTATCTTCCACTATGAACCAGTCATGAGACCATTAGTGGTCTAAGAGCTCCTCCTCTGGTGGATTCATATTAAATTTTCAGGCTCTGAGAGGTTTTTGTTCAGGTCTGATGATGGTTTGTGTTACTGTGACTCTCTCGCACAGTGATACACAGCCGTGTCTTCAGGCTGCATATTCTGTCCATTCAGGGTCACTGTTTTACTGGAAGAGTCTGTGGAAATGCTGAACTTGTTTTTGAGAGAATCTTTGTAATATGTTGTGTATCCAGTTGCTGCGTGACCAATCCACTCCATTGATTTCCCTGCAGGCTGTCTGATCCAAGCTGTGTAGTAGCTGCTCACAGAATAAGAGACCTGACAGGTGATGGTCAGACGTTGACCTGGCTGTACAGTCATGGAGGCTGGCTGTGTCAGTGTGAAACACTTCACACCTGTTTAAAGAAAAACAAGTTTAGTAACAGGTTGTCTTTAAAAGAGGAGCTGAGTGTCATAAATCTGAAGAAACTCACATGCGGCCGCTAAAAGCAGCAGCAGAGCTGGAGAAAACATGTTTGATGATGAAACTGACATCCTGTCATCTGCACTCCACACTGTCATGTCATGGTTTTATACCTGATAGGAGGAGCTGAGTTTGCATAAGAGGCAAAGCAAGTTTATATGTGGAACCCATTTTATGTTCAAGACAAATTAAAGTATTTTAGATTTAACATTAAACGGGTGCAGAAGAACCATTAAAATCTCCACTTAAATTAACTTTAAAATGAAATTACTGAAATAAAGACAAAAAAGCTCAATTTAAATAAAATGCAAAAAAAAAAAAAAAAAAAGAAAAGTCAATTAAATTAACAGTGTGAGGAATTTTGTTTTGATAAAAGGCTGCAAATAGAACCAGGTTTAACATTGATTTAAAGCAGGTGAGAGTTTCATCAGACCTGCAGTTTTCTGGGAGTTTGTCCCATGTGAGGAGCATAAAAACTGAATGCTGCATCTTCATGTTTAGTTCTGACTCTGGGAACAGAAGGTAGACCTGACCCTACCTGAGGGATTTGGTTGGTTCATCATGAGTCAGAAGATTCTGGATGTATTTTGTCCTGAAACCTTTCAGTGCTTTGTAAACTAACAGCAGGCGTCAGTTCTTTAAGAAACAGGAAGCCAGTGAGATTTAAGGACTGGAGTTATATCACTTCCTTTGTCTGAGTGAAGACGTGAGCGTCAGTATTCTGGACTAACTGCAGCTGATGGACTTTTGAGAACATTATGATACTCGTTTATTATGAATGAAGAATGATTATCACTGATTTCACTTGTTTGTTCCCCGAGAGGAAACAGATTCCTGAAGAGTTGGATTCCTTATCCTTCCAAAGATTTCAATTCCACACACTGCTTTGTGAATTTGGTTTAATACCTGTTATATAAATAAATCATCAAAGTTCATCATGTGATGATTTGCTGTTTTTTCATGAAAATAATTGACACTGCATGTTCTTTCCTAAACATATGAAAAACATGTTTAAAGCTTGTTCTTTTTTTCTGTCAGACAGTAAATCACATTTAGACTTGAATTAAATATGGGATGTTTATGGTGTTTTGACAGATGGAGTGTAGTTTTACTGTGTTATGATAAAAGATTTCATCAATATTTAAAACATGCAATTGACATAAATTTACTTGAATCAGTTTCACTAGTGTTGTTAATCCTCATGAGAAAAAAAGGGTTAATTAGTTATTTGTTGCCAGTGAGGTTTTTGTGCAGCTGCTTAACTGTGTTCAGTCACTGTGGATCTCGAGCACAATAATAAACAGCAGAATCTTCCGTCTTCAGACTGTTCATCTGCAGGTACAGCTGCTGTTTGCTGTTGTCTCTGGAGATGGTAAACCGGCCCTGAACTGACTGAGAGTAGTATTTGCCACTGCCGCTATCAAGAGTGGCAACCCACTCCAGTCCTTTTCCAGGAGCCTGTCTGACCCAGCCCATCCAGTAGCCGCTGACTGAGAAACCAGAGACTGTACAGGTCAGTTTGTGGGATTCTCCAGGACTTTTAACAGCTGGTTCAGATTCTGTCAGAGTCTGACCATCAGCACCTATAAAACCAGTGGAAAAAATACATGTTTTGAAATAAAATAGTACATATTTTTACAAATTTGATATTCTACTTCTCAATCATCTTCACCTGCCCAGCAGATGGTTAAAAGCAGCAGTCCTGTTCCATAATCCATCATGTTAAACTCTGAGACCACAGTTCTCTGTTATCCTCCCTGCAGTCACATAAGTAGAAGTCCAATTTATTCAGGTTTTGCATTGACTCCTCCTCACAAGAAGGAATCGTGGGCCTAACTTTGATTTGACTACTTACTCTACAGGAGGTTGAACTAATGAAAATTAACTGGATGAGAGCCAATCCCCCTGTAAGGTAGACTTGCTTGTTTCAGTTTTATAGTGCTGATATTTTACTGAAATGTCTGTTCTACAGTCAGGATGTTCAATCACATGTTTAGATTTACAAAACTGTTAAAGTGACAGGTTTTAGTAACATCTGAGAAAAACTGTAAATAAAATATGGTTATAACAAGTTCTGTCAACATCAATGTTGTATTTTTGATTGTTCTGTAAACTCTGAGGAGATTTGGACATTTTTAGTTTTCAGAATGATCATCTGTAGAAACAGCTGCTTCTGCTGTTTTCTACGGTGGCGTTGAACTGCCAGAGCGATGAAATAAATGTTGGAGCCATATCTCGTTATAACGAGAAAAAAATCTCGTTATAACGAGAAACTTTCTCGTTTTAACGTGAAACCTTTCTCGTTATAACGAGATATACTTCTTGTTTAAACGAGAAAATTTATCTCGTTATAACGAGATATACTTCTCATTTAAACGAGAAAGTTTATCTCGTTATAACGACTTAGATAAAGTTGGAAAGATATGGACAGATTCGGACTTTGGGGATCAATAACTCTGAGACGAAACGTTTTTGAAACACAAATGACACCCCTTTCACGTCATAATAGCACAGACTACTAGCTACAAGAATAAAAAACGTTATTTTTTTAGAAAAACCGTGCTGGGTGAATAACATTGATCTCTATGAGCAGGCGGTAGCGGAGCGAGTGGTTAGGGACCGTCTGCAAATGGCAATACAGGAGCAAGACGCTGTGAATAAAAATCAATAACGCCACTGTCATACAGAACAGAGACGCCGAAATCACCACACACACCTAGGGGCTCCAGCTGGTCACTCTACAACAGCTGTTTTGGAGAAATGTGCCTTTTGATAATTCATTAACATCTTGCTATATTGATAAATAACACCATCATTATAAAGTGCAGAGACTCTAAAAGTCACCACACACATCAATGGAGCCTTGTTGATCATACTACAACTCTTCCTCTCATAAAATATGCTTAAATGTATTTTGGGGGATTTTTAAAAAAGCCAAATAAGTCATATAATTGGCAATAATTATGATATCATATGTTGTAGTACCACTAAAGTCACGTTACACATAAACCATCTCCCTTTTTCCATGCTACTCGTCTTATTAGATAAAAAATATGCTAAAATTTAAATTTGGGGGATTTCTTATCAATAAACAAGTCATAAAATTAGCAATAACTCATTTATTAGGCTACAAATTGTAGTACCACCATATTTTCAGAACAAATATGGTGGTTTCAAAACCAAAGTCTTTCTCAAACCCTGCCTTTTCTCATCCGCCCTTCATCCGCAGATGAGAAATGTGCCTTTTGATAATCCATTAATCATTAATACCTTACAATATTCATCAATAACTCCACCATTGATTGAAATAGCAAGACACTAATGATTAACAATAATAAGATAAATGTAAAAAATAAATGAAGGTGCATTTTTCCAAAACAGCTGTTGTATATGATCATCAGGAGTCCCTTGAGATGTGTGGTGATTTTACAGTGTCTACATTGTATAACAGTGGAGTTACTGATTGAAATAGCAAGATACTGTATTAATGATTAATAACAAAAAAAAAGTAAAAAACAAATGAAGGTGTATTTTTTCCAAAACAGCTGTTGTAGTGTAATCAGCGGGAGTTCCTTGGCGTGTGTGGTGATTTGGGAATGTCTGCACTGTAGAACAGTAGGCTAGTTATTGATTGATCAAAATATCAATAGTTAATAACAATATAAAATTAAAAAAAAAAATGAAGTTGCATTTCTCCAAAACAGCTGTTGTAGAGTGACCATCTGGAGCCCCTAGGTGTGTATGGTGATTTCGGAGTCTCTGTTCTGTATGACAGTGGGGTTATTGATTTTTATTCACAGCGTCTTGCTCATGTATTGCCATTTGCAGACGGTCCCTAACCACTCGCTCGGCTACCGCCTGCTCAAATATCAATGTTATTCATCCAGCAAAACAAGAAAAATTTTATTCTTTGCATTTATTTTATTGCAGCTGTTTTTCTTTTTTTGTTTATTTTTTAAATTTCCTTTTAAAGTTCATTATATACTCCTTCTGCACCCCGCTGTAATGCTTTTAACATTTTATGTAAATTATCTTGAATTTTCTTGTGTGTTATACAGAAAAACTCGTCTTGCCTCTTATGCAAATCAGTTCCTCCTATCATGTATAAAACCATGACATGACAGTGTGGAGTGGAGATGACAAGATGTCAGTTTCATCATCAAACATGTTTTCTCCAGCTCTGCTGCTGCTCTTAGTGGCTGCATGTGAGTTTCTTCAGATTTATGACACTCAGCTCCTCTTCATCCTGTTACTAAACTTGTTTTTCTTTAAACAGGTGTGAAGTGTGAAACACTGAAACAGCCAGCCTCCATGACTGTACAGCCAGGTCAACGTCTGACCATCACCTGTCAGGTCTCTTATTCTGTTACTGGCTACTGGACAGCTTGGATCAGACAGCCTGCAGGGAAAGGACTGGAGTGGATTGGTTATGCAGCTGGATCTTCAGCATATTACAAAGATTCTCTCAAAAACAAGTTCAGCATTTCCACAGACTCTTCCAGTAAAACAGTGACTCTGAATGGACAGAATATGCAGCCTGAAGACACGGCTGTGTATTACTGTGCGAGAGACCACAGTAACACAAACCATCATCAGAGCTGAACAAAAACCTCTGAGAGCCTGAAAATTTAATATGAATCCACCAGAGGAGGAGCTCTTAGACCACTAATGATTTGATGACTTGTTTGCTGTGGAATTAAATTGTGTAACATGCTGTATAAAAGCAGACAATCATGATGTTAAATGAATTAATGAAATTACATAAATTTGTTAATTAAATAAATTAGTACAATATAAACATATTTTCACCAACATCATTCATAAGTAATGAAATACTAACTTAGTTTTCTAAAACTATGACAGACTACGTACATTGTTGAATATAACTCTAAATACTGATTTTTAATTTGGTATTTTATGCGTCATTCTTTTCAAGCTGGAATTTTTCTAGAGTTTGCATGTTCCCCTGTGTGTGTTTTGCTTCTCGCCATGTTTTCAGCTCTCAAAGAGCAAACACATGCATATTATTTTATTTGGTCTCCAAACTCTCTAGTGAGCATGAGTGGTTGTTTGTGTGTCTGTGTGGCCCTGAGTCGTTTGGTGATCTGTCCAGGGTGTGACTCACATATAGCTGCTGCATTAGACTCCTGTCATCCTGCATTGGTAGTTTCTGACTGAACTACAAATGATGTTGTTCTTCTTCTATTATAATTTTCATTGTAACTCGATGATGACTGATATAATCGTCGCTTCATTTCCTTTTAATCTAAATCTTAACATGTTTACATAAACTGGAATTATAAACTGTTCTAAAAACAAAGATTAAGATGAACAAATGTAGATGGACTGGTCATTACAGTAAACTTTAACTCCTGATTTAACAAATATTTGAGGTCATGTCAATTCAACCAACTCTCATCCAACTTTTACTACCATTTATCTGTTCAGGCAATGACACACACTCTAGTCCCAGTTTAATATGTTACTGTAGGTTTCAGTTCAGAAGGACTGCTTTCATTTATCTATGAAGATGGTGACGATGAGCACATCTTATCAGCTATAGTTGTATCTAAAGTATTTGCCTATAGCTGATAAGCAGTTTTCTTATTTTTACCATTATTGTTGTTCACATATTGTTCCAGCAAGTCTCCATGGTCCCATCAGCAGCTGCAGCTGAGTCAGGAAATAAAACCCATCAAAATAAAACACTATTGCAAATTAACAACTTGCTGGTTTGATACTTCTCCTCACCCCCATAATCTTTGCATCATTGAAATATCTGAGGAAGATATTTAACCCTACATGGGCCCCAAAACTTTCAGTTTTTTTAGTATTTATAACATGGATTTGTGTAAATTTTCTTGTGTAGCTGTATAAATGTATATGGGTGAGAGTGACTTCTAGTGCAAAGCAATCTGAGAGGTCAACAAGACTAGAAAAGCATCATATCAGCAGTATTTATTGATCTGAGGTTTATTGTCTTTGTGGAAAACTACGGTGGCGTTGAACTGCCAGAGCGATGAAATAAATGTTGGAGCCATATCTCGTTATAACGAGAAAAAAATCTCGTTATAACGAGAAACTTTCTCGTTTTAACGTGAAACCTTTCTCGTTATAACGAGATATACTTCTTGTTTAAACGAGAAAGTTTATCTCGTTATAACGACTTAGATAAAGTTGGAAAGATATGGACAGATTCGGACTTCGGGGATCAATAACTCTGAGACAAAACGTTTTTGAAACACAAATGACACCCCTTTCACGTCATATATAGCACAGACTACTAGCTACAAGAATAAAAAACGTTATTTTTTTAGAAAAACCGAGCTGACAAGTTTTTCTGAATCCTGCTGAGACATCAGTCCTTTAATCCTTGATATGTTCTTTAAATGATAAAATTCTGACATCACATTTGTCTTCTTGTTCCTAAAACTGTTGTTGCTGGTTGGTCCATAGAATTATAAAAGTTGTAGTTTTGATTTTAAAAATGTGCCTGTGCTGCAGTCAGAGTTTAATATGTGGAAACTTATTGCTGCACAGCTTTAAAACTCATGTTGGTGGAAAACACATTGTGGTCGCCTCTTTTTCACCCTGTGATGCTGTACATGTTTGTTCCTTCTCATTCTGAAATATATTCTGCAAAAGAAAAGGAAACTGTAGATATCAGAGATGAAAAGTTTTTTTTAATCAGTTTCAGTTCCTCTGGAGTTCAATAATAACAGGATTTCCAGGCTGGTAAACAGGCTTTGAACTTATATAATTTCAGTTCTTGTCATTTATACATGAATAAGATAAATTCAGTTCCAAGAATAAATAGAGGAAGAGCACATCTCATTAAACAAACCCATATCTGTACATTCTGATGTGGCTGCTGTGTAAAAATAATTATGTGCTCAGTGAAAAGTA
Organism: Atherinomorus stipes; assembly: GCA_023101725.1. Classification (NCBI taxonomy): domain Eukaryota; kingdom Metazoa; phylum Chordata; class Actinopteri; order Atheriniformes; family Atherinidae; genus Atherinomorus; species Atherinomorus stipes. Next base: position 92,202 of record JALJCO010009083.1, read on the forward strand.
TAATCCTGAATTAGAGCTCTGTGGGTGTGTAGTAAATCCAAAGAAAGACAATGAATTAAAGTCCAAGACAACAAGTTGTTGAACTGAAAAAGATCCATCTGACTCCTGACAACATTTAGAAATCTACAACCAAATAGGATAATAGTTCATTCTTTATTAGAAAACGGTGCAGTTGAATGGTTGAATGTTTCAGTAGTGATGATATAAAGAGGAAGTAGTTTTTGTATGAGTCTCTTCATTCTGTCTCTCACTGTGTCTCTCTTGCACAGTAATACACTGCTGTGTCCTCAGTCCTTAAACTGCTCATCTGTAAGTAGAGTTTACTGCTGGAGTCATCTCTGGAGATGGTGAACCGGCCTTGGACTGACTGGGAGTAATATATTGGAGAGCTGGAAGTGTCAATTAAAGCAATCCACTCCAGTCCTTTTCCAGGAGCCTGTCTGATCCAGGCCATAGCGTAGCTGCTGAATGAGAATCCAGAGGCTGTACAGGTCAGTCTGTGGGATTCTCCAGGTCTTTTAACAACAGGTTCAGATTCTGCCAGAGTCTGACCATCAACACCTGGCAAATGAAGAGAGAAGTTCATCTAATTTATTATTTTAATCGCACCAATAAAAGTTTTGCAAGTATATGTTGGATAACAATCTTCACCTGCACAGAAGATAGTTAACAACAGCAGTCCTGTTCTATAATCCATCATGGTAACCTGAGTGTCCACTGGTCTCTGTCATCATCACTGCTGTCACATATGTAGAGGAGGAAGATCTGAGGTTTGCATTGACTCCTCCTCACAGGAAACACAGAAGGAGCACCTTTTTCACAGTTCAGTTTATATTTTTAACTTGAAAATGAAAACAAAAAATATGTTTTATATGCAGAGGTGAATAAAATTCTATTTTAGATTTGACTCCTCAAAGTAGTCGAATACAAAGAACACACTGACTTGGTTGTCAATCATGATCACTTCATGATCACTTCAGAATTTATAAGTGAGAGTTATTAAAAGATCTTCTTTGATTGATAAATAAGTAAGAGACTAGTTAATTTTGTTTGTACTGTATATCCCTACATTGTAAAGCACCATATGAAATGTGAAAGAAAAAGTTTACCTAATAATGTTTGAATGAAAGCAGGTCAAAGAAACAAAGGCAAAATATATTTATGCCGACATAATGTAGCATTTACAGTATATTTTTTCATTATTCATTTCAATTGACTTATTTGACAGTAAAAATCATTAGTGATCTAAGAGCTCCTCCCCTGGAGGCTTTATATGACAGTTTTTCATGCCAAGAGAGGTTTTTGTTCAGGTCTGATGATGGTTTGTGTTACTGTGGTCTCTCGCACAGTAATACACAGCCGTGTCTTCAGGCTGCATATTCTGTCCATTCAGAGTCACTGTGTTACTGGAAGAGTCTAAGTCGATACTGAATTTGTTCTTTAGTGAGTCTTTGTAATTTCTTGAAGAGCCAACTCCTCTTCCAATCCACTCCAGTCCTTTCCCTGCAGGCTGTCTGATCCAAGCTGTCCAGTAGCTGCTCACAGAATAAGAGACCTGACAGGTGATGGTCACACGTTGACCTGGACAGTCATGGAGGCTGGCTGTGTCAGTGTTTCACACTTTACACCTGTAAAAAGATGAAAGAGACGAACTTCTGATCCTCTTTATCTTCAGCACCAAGTAAAGTCTTTACATCTGTGTGAACAGGAAACCACTGAGTTTGCATAAAGATGACGATCATTTGACCATCAATGTAAAACAGTTTAATTCATTTAAACAGAAATTTTCTATGAATGTTGTATTTATTCCTTTTCTAAAAGAAAAAGCTGAACTATTAAATTTGGATTATCTCAAATTTACTATAAATGCCTTTTTTCCTTTTAGAAAAAATAAGTTTATTGTACATTTTTGATTTTCTATACGCGTCCACTAAATGAAACAAAAATTGCTCCGTAGTTAATTTTTTTTCTACCAACTAAAAATGTACAGTTTCTTAGACCGTATATTCATGTGGAGTCTAGTTTGTATAAATTATTACAACAAAAACACTTTAATTTTTTTAGTTGTAAGAAAAAATATTTGTTATTTATCTGACAAATTTACTCTAAGACACTAAAACCAGAGTTGGTAATCCTGAAATACTTTTTGTTATACTGGGTGAAATGGTCCTTCCATTCTGACAGTAGTGAACACATCATGTCCTCATAAAAAAAAAGGGAAAGAGTCAGACCTCTGTGAGAGCTGCAATTCTGTAAAAACTCACCAACCCCTGCCATTCACTGACAGGCAGGAATTGGTGATTCGCAACTTATAGAAAGAATGAATCGATGCCTTTATGTCTCGTCTCTGTCCCTCCCCTCTCTCCGTCCCCGCACGTAACCCCCCTGTAGGTCGCTCACTGTAAACAAATATAGTTGACGGATTGCTAACTGCTGCTGCACCAATAAAACAAAACAACAGTCAAGTCAAGGAGACGTTGACATTTGCAGTAGAGGCGGACTTACCATTAGGCAAAAGTAAGCAATTGCAAACGGAGGGGGGCCTCTATATGGGAGTAAAAGCTGGATGACAGTTGAATTAACATGACCTCAAGCAAGTGTTAAATCAGGAGATAGAAAAATACTGACCAGTCCATCTGCATTTGTTCATCTTAAACTTTGTTTTTAGAACAATTCATGATTCCTATTTATGTAAACATGTTAATTAGATTTAGATTAAAAGGAAATGAAGCAACGATTAAATCAGTCATCATGTAGTTACAATCAACTTTATAGTTGAGGAACAAAATCATTTGTAGTTCAGTCAGAAACCAATGCAGGATGACAGGAGTCTAATGCAGCAGCTATAGGTGAGTTACACCCTGGACAGGTAACCAGACAACTCAGGGCCACACAGACAGACAAACAACCACTCATGCTCATGGAGAGTTTAGAGACCAATTAAAATACCAGGCATGTGTTTGGTCTGTTTAAGCTAAATTACCTGAAGAGAAGCAACACACACACAGGAGAACATTCAAACTCTATCGAGAGATTCCAGCTTGAAAAGAATAAAGCAGAAAATGCCAAAATTAAAAAAACATAAATCAACATCTAGAGTTATGATTCATGAGTGAATGTAATCTGCCATAGTTTTTAAAGAAAACAAAGTTAGTATTTGAAATGAAATGAAATGAAAAATACTTTATTCATCCCCGAAGGGAAATTCAGTATTGTAAAAGCTCACTTTTTTTTTTTTTTTTTTTATAAATGTTTTTTATATATCACATTCAGACTTGAATTAAATATGGGATGTTTATGGTGTTTTGACAGATGGGGTGTAGTTTTACTGTGTTATGATAAAAGATTTCAGCAATATTTAAAACATACAATTAATATAAATTTACATGAATCAGTTTCACTAGTGTTGTTAATCTTCTTGAGAACAAAGGATTACTATGTCATTTGTTGCCAGTGAGGTTTTTGTGCAGCTGCTTGACTGTGTTCAGTCACTGTGGATCTCGAGCACAATAATAAACAGCAGAATCTTCCGTCTTCAGACTGTTCATCTGCAGGTACAGCTGCTGTTTGCTGTTGTCTCTGGAGATGGTAAACCGGCCCTGAACTGACTGAGAGTAGTATTGGCTGCCACCACCGCTACTGATATAAGCAACCCACTCCAGTCCTTTTCCAGGAGCCTGTCTGACCCAGGCCATCCAGTAGCTGCTGATTGATAATCCAGAGGCTGTACAGGTCAGTTTGTGGGATTCTCCAGGTCTTTTAACAGCTGGTTCAGATTCTGTCAGAGTCTGACCATCAGCCCCTTAAGAAAACAGAGGAAAACATTTTTGTGCCATGACAAGAAATTCACTTCAACAGGAAACCAAACGTTCATGAAGAACAAAACAACTTAAAAATAATGAAGCCATTTTCTTTAACCTGCAAACTTTAATTAAAACTCTTCACCTGTCCAGTAGATGGTTAGAAGCAGTATCACAGTTCTACAGTCCATCTTGTTAAACTGCTGCATGTGTCCACTGGTCTCTGTTCAGTCAGTTAAATAAAGGTTCAAGTTTTGCATAAACTCCTCCTCACAGAGAGGAGACACCTGCACTCCTGATAACTGAGACAAATGAGGATTTAATATCCGTCACTGTAACCAGTCAACATTGATCATTACTTAGATGCTGCAAATATTAATCATTTATAGCTTAAATGAATGTTGTGGTATGTATGATCTGTTATTTAATAAAAGATGAAGAAGTGAACATAATAAAGCACGTTATATTGACAAGACTGAACAAATCTTTATTGCTTTTTATTTTCTAAACTCATTTTGAAAGTATATTTTGTTCTTTTTTAAACTAATCGGTATATTTCATGTTTTAAATTATGAATTTTAAATGTCTGATTTATTGATAATGTTTGATCGTGTGTTTTAAATCCGTTGGGTATTATGCATTAATAAGTAGCCAATGCAATACTAATTACTATTAATTTATTAGCTATGTAAATTTATTTTGCAAATGTTTTTGAAAATAGAAAGAAAATAAGATCACATTGATTTTTGTTGTCAGTGATGTTTTTGTGCAGCTGCTTCATTGTCTTCAGTCACTGTGTCTCTTCGAGCACAGAAGTAAACAGCAGCATCTTCTGCTGTCAGACTCCTGATCTCCAGGTACTGAGTGCTGCTGGGAACATCTTCAGTCATCAGGAAACGACTTTGAAAAGAACTTCCATAGATAGCAGAGTTTGATCCTGCATTCATCCTCCCGATCCACTCCAGAGCTCTCCCTGGTCTCTGTCGTATCCAGTGCATGTAGTAGCTGCTCATCCTAAACCCAGATATGACACATGACATCTTCACCGTCTCTCCAGGTCTTTTGACCTCAGATGAAGACTGGTCCAGTTTGATCTCACTGCAGACTCCTGTAAGGAAAGAAGAAATGATCCTGAACCAGCAAAGAAATGAAAGGAAGAAAAAAAATGTTAAAAATAAAGTGAGGCAGAATCAACTGTCCTACCATGAATAGTGGTAACAAATAACAAACTCCAAATTATTGATTTTTCCATTCCAAACACTAAATATCAGCACTCTGAGACAGATGTCTTAGAAATGTTTAAAACTGTCTAAGTGTTCTGCACAAACTGTATGAGAGCTGCTGATGGAGTGTTTATAAGAGAAAGAGTTTGCATAGACCTCCCTCTACAGGTTTAAAAGGAGAACATGCAGCACAAATACATGCCTGTGTATACGACAGAGATCCAAGCAACACATGTAATAAGCTAAAACACTTTAAAACAATTCATGTATTTATTTCTTACTGTTTTCTAATTCAATTTGTGGGTCTAGAAGGAGGAAACTAATTCAAGTACTACTGTATGAGAATCATTTAAGATACTTTGCTGATTAGCAGATGATACCACGACCTCACAAGACAGCTGATAGGGGAGATTTTTTCTTTTTTTTTTTTTTTTTAGGAATTATGAACAACAAGCACAGGAGGTGGAGACTGTGTAAATTTCCGAGGAATAGGAAGTATTTCGGAGCGCATGGTCAGATATTTTTGGTGTTTTAATGGTTTTTCTGGAAACATTTCAATGATTCAGAGCTGAAGGTTTATTTCAGGGCGGTACATGAATACAGCTGATCTATGTCAGTAAGATTTAAGTTCAATTCACAGTTTGATGCTATTCAGTAAAAAACAGTTTGATGAGAAAAAAAATGTGTCTTTCTAGTGAGAACAGAAAGAAACTCACCAGAGTGAACTTGTGATCTGATGTCTCAGGAAATTCAGGAAAAACTAGTCCATGCATTCATCTTAGGTCGGCTTGACTACTGTAAGTGTCTTTACTGGTTTACCTAAAAAATTGGTTAAACAGCTGCAGCTCATTCAGAACTCTGCTGCCTGAGTTCTCACTAAGACCAGAAAAGTGGACCACATCAGTCCAGTTCTGAGGTCTTTACACTGGCTGCCGGTCCATCAGAGAATAGACTTTAAAGTTCTGCTGCTGGTCTATAAAGCTCTGAATGGTTTAGGCCCAAAATCCATCAGTGACCTCTTGACCCTTGACCCTGAACCTACTAGACCCCTCAGGTCATCTGGATCCGGTCTTTCATCAGTTCCCAGAGTCAGAACCAGACATAGAGAAGCTGCGATCAGCTTCTTTTATTAAACCTTTATTTCACCAGGGAAAGACATTAAGAACAAGATTCTTATTTACAATACCGGCCTGGCAGGTGCCATAGGCACCTGTAGGGCAAGTGGGGGAGGGGAACACAAATAAAAAATAAATAAAATCAGTAAACATTAAAAAAATTTAAGACATCATGAGAGGAGTCAAAATGTAAGACTTCTATGCTCCACATGTCTGGAACAAACTCCCAGAAAGTCTCAGATCATCTGAAACACAGTAGTTTATCTAAATCCAGGTAAAAGACCCACCTGTTCTCAGCTGCATTTACATAGATTTTATTCAAAAGTTAAAATCTGCACATCTCTATATTCTCTCTTTTTAATCTTAAATGTTTTTAATTTTGAATCATGCTTCTATTTTTTTCCCCTTTTGCACCTCGCTGTGATGCTTATGTTTTATGTAAAGCACTTTGAGTTGTTATGTAAATGAAATGTGCTACACAGATAAACTTGCATTGCCTAATGTCTTTGAAAAAAAGTGAAACTGTCATTTTCATCTTTGTTGAGAGTAGGATCAGATCTGATGAAGAAGATGGTTCTTTTCATTGTAGTGTGTTGTCTTCATGTTATTTGTATCTTTTGCAACAATGCTCTGATTTCAACAGACAGGTTGCTGTACTTTCATACTGAAAACAATTTTATTGGACTGGGACGCCGGTTATAATGAAAATGAAGTTTTTTAATTCTGATTTTATCTTTAAGTCTCTTCAGTATTTCTTTAATAACAACATTAAAACATGAGCTAAAATTGCTGCTGAAAACAACGGCATGAAAGTACTACAGGTTTTTGTGCAGCTGCTCGACCAGCTTCAGTCAATGTGGATCTCGAGCACAATAATAAACAGCAGAATCTTCCGTCTTCAGACTGTTCATCTGCAGGTACAGCTGCTGTTTGCTGTTGTCTCTGGAGATGGTAAACCGGCCCTGAACTGACTGAGAGTAGTATTGGCTGCCACCACTGCTACTGATATAAGCAATCCACTCCAGTCCTTTTCCAGGAGCCTGTCTGACCCAGGCCATCCAGTAGCTGCTGAATGTGAATCCAGAACCTGTACAGGTCAGTTTGTGGGATTCTCCAGGACTTTTAACAGCTGGTTCAGATTCTGCCAGAGTCTGACCATCAGTACCTATAAAACCAGTGGAAAAAATACATGTCATGAAATATAATAATGCATTTATTTGAAAAAAAATCAAGATCCCCGTAATTAATCATCTTCACCTGCCCAGCAGATGGTTAAAAGCAGCAGTCCTGTTCTATAATCCATCATGTTAAACTCTGAGACCACAGTTCTCTGTTATCCTCCTGCAGTCAATTAAGTAGAAGTCCAATTTATTCAGGTTTTGCATTGACTCCTCCTCACAAGAAGGAAACGTGGGCCTAACTTTGATTTGGCTACTTACTCTACAGGAGGTTGAACTAATGAAAATTAACTGGATGAGAGCCAATCCCCCTGTAAGGTAGACCTGCTTGTTTCAGTTTTTATAGTGCTGATATTTTACTGAAATGTCTGTTCTACAGTCAGGATGTTCAATCACATGTTTAAATTTACAAAACTGTTAAAGTGACAGGTTTTAGTAACATCTGAGAAAAACTGTAAATAAAATATTGTTATAACAAGTTCTGTCAACATCAATGTTGTATTTTTGATTGTTCTGTAAACTCTGAGGAGATTTGGACATTTTTAGTTTTCAGACTGATCATCTGTAGAAACAGCTGCTTCTGCTGTTTTCCACAAAGACAATAAACCTCAGATCAATAATTACTGCTGATATGATGCTTTTCTAGTCTTGTTGACCTCTCAGATTGCTTTGCACTAGAAGTCACTCTCACCCATTTACATTTATACAGCTACACAAGAAAATTTACACAAATCCATGTTATAAATACTAAAAAAACTGAAAGTTTTTGGGCCCAAGTAGGGTTAAATATCTTCCTCAGATATTTCAATGATGCAAAGATTATGGGGGTGAGGAGAAGTATCAAACCAGCAAGTTGCTAATTCGCAATAGTGGTTTATTTTCAAACCAGCAACCCACTGTTACGCAAAAACTGGTTTATTCTGGTCGGTTTTATTTCCTGACTCAGCTGCAGCTGCTGATGGGACCATGGAGACTTGCTGGAACAATATGTGAACAACAACAATGGTAAAAAATAAGAAAACTGCTTATCAGCTAAAGGCAAATACTTTAGATACAACTATAGCTGATCAGATGTGCTTATCTTCACCATCTTCATAGATAAATGAAAGCAGTCCTTCTGAACTGCTTACAGTTCAGAAGCAGTTCAGTTTACAGTAACATGTTACTGTAAACTGGGACTAGAGTGTGTGTCATTGCCTGAACAGATAAATGGTAGTAAAAGTTGGATGAGAGTTGGTTGAATTGACATGACTTCAAATATTTGTTAAATCAGGAGTTAAAGTTTACTGTAATGACCAGTCCATCTACATTTGTTCATCTTAAAATTTGTTTTTAGAACAGTTTATAATTCCAGTTTATGTAAACATGTTAATTAGATTTAGATTAAAAGGAAATGAAGCGACGATTATATCAGTCATCATCGAGTTACAATGAAAATTATAATAGAAGAACAACAACATCATTTGTAGTTCAGTCAGAAACTACCAATGCAGGATGACAGGAGTCTAATGCAGCAGCTGTAGGTGAGTAACACCCTGGACAGATCACCAGACGATTCAGGGCCACACAGACACACAAACAACCACTCATGCTCACTATAGAGAGTTCAGAGACCAAATAAAATAATATGCATGTGTTTGCTCTTTGAGAGCTGAAAACATGGCAAGAAGCAAAACACACACAGGGGAACATGCAAACTCTAGAAAAATTCCAGCTTGAAAAGAATGACGCATAAAATACCAAATTAAAAATCAGTATTTAGAGTTATATTCAACAATGTACGTAGTCTGTCATAGTTTTAGAAAACTAAGTTAGTATTTCATTACTTATGAATGATGTTGGTGAAAATATGTTTTTATTGTACTAATTTATTTAATTAACAAATTTATGTAATTTCATTAATTCATTTAACATCATGATTGTCTGCTTTTATACAGCATGTTACACAATTTAATTCCACAGCTAACAAGTCATCAAATCATTAGTGGTCTAAGAGCTCCTCCTCTGGTGATTTCATGCTAAAGTGTTCAGGCTCTGAGAGGTTTTTGTTCAGGTCTGATGATGGTTTGTGTTACTGTGGTCTCTCGCACAGTAATACACAGCCGTGTCTTCAGGCTGCATATTCTGTCCATTCAGTGTCACTGTGTTACTGGAAGAGTCTAAGTCGATACTGAATTTGTTCTTTAGTGAGTCTTTGTAATTTCTTGAAGAGCCAACTCCTCTTCCAATCCACTCCAGTCCTTTCCCTGCAGGCTGTCTGATCCAGTGTGTCCAGTAGCTGCTCACAGAATAAGAGACCTGACAGGTGATGGCTAGACGTTGACCTGGCTGTACAGTCATGGAGGCTGGCTGTGTCAGTGTTTCACACTTCACATCTGTTTAAAGAAAAACAAGTTTAGTAACAGGATGAAGAGGAGCTGAGTGTCATAAATCTGAAGAAACTCACATGCAGCCACTAAGAGCAGCAGCAGAGCTGGAGAAAACATGTTTGATGATGAAACTGACATCTTGTCATCTCCACTCCACACTGTCATGTCATGGTTTTATACCTGATAGGAGGAGCTGAGTTGCATAAGAGGCAAGACGAGTTTTTCTGTATAACACACAAGAAAATTCAAGATAATTTACATAAAATGTTAAAAGCATTACAGCGGGGTGCAGAAGGAGTATATAATGAACTTTAAAAGGAAATTTAAAAAATAAACAAAAAAAGAAAAACAGCTGCAATAAAATAAATGCAAAGAATAAAATTACAGTGTGAGGAATTGGTTGTTATTTTGATAAAAGGTTGCAAACAGAAATACTTTTAAGGTTGATTTAAAGCTGCTGACATTTTCATCAGATCAGCAGTTTTCTGGGAGTTTGTTCCTTGTGAGGAGGATAAAAACTGAACAACGCCTCTCCATGTTTAGTTCTGACTCTGGGAACAATGACTAAACCTGTCCCTGATGACCTGACAGAGTCAGAACGTTCTCAATGTATTTTGGCCTAAAACCATTTAGTGGTTTAGAAACCAACAGTAGAAGTCAATTCTTTGACAAACAGGATGCAGTGTAAAGATCTGAGGACTGGAGCTACGTATGTGATCCACTTCCTTGGTCTCAGTGAGGACTAGAGCTGCAGCGTTCTGGACTGAACTGTCTGATGGACTTTTTAGGGAAACCTGTAAGGACAGCGTTGGAGCTGTCTACTAAAGATAAATGCATGGACAAGTTTTTCTGAATCCTGCTGAGACATCAGTCCTTTAATCCTTGATATGTTCTTTAAATGATAAAACTCTGACATCACATTTGTCTTCTTGTTCCTAAAACTGTTGTTGCTGGTTGGTCCATAGCATTATAGAAGTTGTAGTTTTGATTTTAAAAATGTGCCTGTGCTGCAGTCAGAGTTTAATATGTGGAAACTTATTGCTGCACAGCTTTAAAACTCATGTTGGTGGAAAACACATTGTGGTCGCCTCTTTTTCACCCTGTGATGCTGTACATGCTTGTTCCTTCTCATTCTGAAATATATTCTACAAAAGAAAAGGAAACTGTAGATATCAGAGATTAAAAGTTTTTTTAATCAGTTTCAGTTCCTCTGGAGTTCAATAATAACAGGATTTCCAGGCTGTTAAACGGGCTTTGAACTTATATAATTTCAGTTTTTGCCATTTACACATAAATAAGATAAATTCAGTTCCAAGAATAAATAGAGGAAGAGCACATCTCATTAAACAAACCAATATCTGAACATTCTGATGTGGCTGCTGTGTAAAAATAATTATGTGCTCAGTGAAAAGTATAATCCTGAATTAGAGCTCTGTAGGTGTGCAGTAAATCCAAAGAAAGACAATGAATTAAAGTCCAAGACAACAAGTTGTTGAACTGAAAAAGATCCATCTGACTCCTGACAACATTTAGAAATCTACAACCAAATAGGATAATAGTTCATTCTTTATTAGAAAATGGTACAGTTGAATGGTTGAATGTTTCAGTAGTGATGGTATAAAGAGGAAGTAGTTTTTGTATGAGTCTCTTCATTCTGTCTCTCACTGTGTCTCTTCGGGCACAGTAATACACTGCTGTGTCCTCAGTCCTTAAACTGCTCATCTGTAAGTAGAGTTTACTGCTGGAGTCATCTCTGGAGATGGTGAACCGGCCTTGGACTGACTGGGAGTAGTATTTTGGAGTACTGTAAGTGCCAATGTAAGCAATCCACTCCAGTCCTTTTCCAGGAGCCTGTCTGATCCAGGCCATAGCGTAGCTGCTGAATGAGAATCCAGAGGCTGTACAGGTCAGTCTGTGGGATTCTCCAGGTCTTTTAACAACAGGTTCAGATTCTGCCAGAGTCTGACCATCAACACCTGGCAAATGAAGAGAGAAGTTCATCTAATTTATTATTTTAATCGCACCAATAAAAGTTTTGCAAGTATATGTTGGATAACAATCTTCACCTGCACAGAAGATAGTTAACAACAGCAGTCCTGTTCTATGATCCATCATGGTAACCTGAGTGTCCACTGGTCTCTGTCATCATCACTGCTGTCACATATGTAGAGGAGGAAGATCTGAGGTTTGCATTGACTCCTCCTCACAGGAAACACAGAAGGAGCACCTTTTTCACAGTTCAGTTTATTTCTTTAACTTGAAAATGAAAAAAAAAATATGTTTTATATGCAGAGGTGAATAAAATTCTATTTTAGATTTGACTCCTCAAAGTAGTCGAATACAAAGAACACACTGACTTGGTTGTCAATCATGATCACTTCATGATCACTTCAGAATTTATAAGTGAGAGTTACTAAAAGATCTTCTTTGATTGATAAATAAGTAAGAGACTAGTTAATTTTGTTTGTATATTCCTACATTGTAAAGCACCATATGAAATGTGAAAGAAAAAGTTTACCTAATAATGTTTGAATGAAAGCAGGTCAAAGAAACAAAGGCTAAATATATTTATGCCGACATAATGTAGCATTTACAGTATATTTTTTCATTATTCATTTCAATTGACTTATTTGACAGTAAAAATCATTAGTGGTCTAAGAGCTCCTCCCCTGGAGGCTTTATATGACAGTTTTTCATGCCAAGAGAGGTTTTTGTTCAGGTCTGATGATGGTTTGTGTTACTGTGGTCTCTCGCACAGTAATACACAGCCGTGTCTTCAGGCTGCATATTCTGTCCATTCAGAGTCACTGTGTTACTGGAAGAGTCTAAGTCGATACTGAATTTGTTCTTTAGTGAATCCTTGTAATTTCTTGAAGAGCCAACTCCTCTTCCAATCCACTCCAGTTCTTTCCCTGCAGGCTGTCTGATCCAAGCTGTCCAGTAGCTGCTCACAGAATAAGAGACCTGACAGGTGATGGTCAGACGTTGACCTGGCTGTACAGTCATGGAGGCTGGCTGTGTCAGTGTTTCACACTTCACACCTGTAAAAAGATGAACATACTGTGAGTTAATTCATCAAATTGAACAAGGAAAGACTTGTGTCAGAAATATAGAGACTCACAGGATCCAGCTGCCAACAGCAGCAGCAGAACAACAGTAAACATGGTTGAACTTGTCTCTATGTTGAAGAGACGAACTTCTGATCCTCTTTATCTTCAGCACCAAGTAAAGTCTTTACATCTGTGTGAACAGGAAACCACTGAGTTTGCATAAAGATGACGATCATTTGACCATCAATGTAAAACAGTTTAATTCATTTAAAAAGAAATTTTCTATGAATGTTGTATTTATTCCTTTTCTAAAAGCAGAAGCTGAACTATTAAATTTTGATTATCTCAAATTTACTATAAATGCCTTTTTTCCTTTTAGAAAAAATAAGTTAATTGTACATTTTTGATTTTCTATACATGTCCACTAAATGAAACAAAAATTGCTCCGACAGTTTTTTTTTTTTTTCTACCAACTAAAAATGTACAGTTTCTTAGACTGTATATTCATGTGGAGTCTAGTTTGTATAAATTGTTTTAACAAAAACCCTTTAATTTTTTTTTAGTTGTGAGAAAAACTATTTCTTTATTTATCTGACAAATTTACTCGAAGACATTAAAACCAGAGTTGGTAATCCTGAAATACTTTTTGTTATACTGGGTGAAATGGTCCTTCCATTCTGACAGTAGTGAACACATCATGTCCTCATAAAAAAGAAGGGAAAGAGTCAGACCTCTGTGAGAGCTGCAGTTCTGTAAAAACTCTGACCAACCCCTGCCATTCACTGACAGGCAGGAATTGGTGATTCGCAACTTATAGAAAGAATGAATCGATGCCTTTATGTCTCCCCTCTCTCTGTCCCCGCACTTAACCCCCCTGTGGGTCGCTCACTGTAAACAAATGTAGCTGACGGACTGCTAACTGCTGCTGCACCAATAAAACAAAACAACATTCAAGTCAAGGAGATGTTGACATTTGCAGTAGAGGCGGACTTACCATTAGGCAAAAGTAAGCAATTGCAAACGGAGGGGGGCCTCTATATGGGAGTAAAAGCTGGATGACGGTTGAATTAACATGACCTCAAGCAAGTGTTAAATCAGGAGATAGAAAAATACTGACCAGTCCATCTGCATTTGTTCATCTTACACTTTGTTTTTAGAACAATTCATGATTCCTATTTATGTAAACATGTTAATTAGATTTAGATTAAAAGAAAATGAAGCAACGATTAAATCAGTCATCATGTAGTTACAATCAACTTTATAGTGGAGGAACAAAATCATTTGTAGTTCAGTCAGAAACCAATGCAGGATGACAGGAGTCTAATGCAGCAGCTGTAGGTGAGTTACACCCTGGACAGATCACCAGACAACTCAGGGCCACACAGACAGACAAACAACCACTCATGCTCACTATGGAGAGTTTAGAGACCAATTAAAATACCAGGCATGTGTTTGGTCTGTTTAAGCTAAATTACCTGAAGAGAAGCAACACACACACAGGAGAACATTCAAACTCTATCGAGAGATTCCAGCTTGAAAAGAATAAAGCAGAAAATACCAAAATAAAAAAACATAAATCAACATCTAGAGTTATGATTCATGAGTGAATGTAATCTGCCATAGTTTTTAAAGAAAACAAAGTTAGTATTTAATCACTTATGAATGATTTTGGTCGAAAATATGTTTAATTTAGATTTTGAGGTTATTACTTTTACTACTTTTATATTTCAGTTAGTAATTTTATACAGCATGTTACACAATTGTCTTCCACAATAAACCAGTCGTAAGACCATTAGTGGTATAAGAGCTCCTCCTCTGGTGGCTTCATGTGTCAGTTTTCAGGTTTTTGTTCAGGTCTGATGATGGTTTGTGTTGCTGTGGCGTCTCGCACAGTAATACACAGCCGTGTCTTCAGGCTGCATATTCAGTCCATTCAGAGTCACTGTTTTACTGGAAGAGTCTGTGGAAATGCTGAACTTGTTTTTGAGGGAATCTTTGTAAGATGCTGAAGATCCATGTAGTGCATAACCAATCCACTCCATTGATTTCCCTGCAGGATGTCGGATCCAAGCTGTCCACCAGCTGCTGACAGAATAAGAGACCTGACAGGTGATGGTCAGACGTTGACCTGGCTGTACAGTCATGGAAGCTGGCTGTGTCAGTGTTTGACACTTCACATCTGTTTAAAGAAAAACAAGTTTAGTAACAGGATGAAGAGCAGCTGAATGTGATGAATCTGAAGAAACTCACATGCAGCCACTAAGAGCAGCAGCAGAGCTGGAGAAAACATGTTTGTTGATGAAACTGACATCCTGTCATCTCCACTCCACACTGTCATGTCATGGTTTTATACCTGATAGGAGGAACTGATTTGCATAACAGGCAAGGAAAGTTTATATTTATGTACAAGACACTTCAAAGTATTTTAGATTTAACATTAAAAATATGAGAGCGGGTTGCAGAAGAACCATTAAAAACTACACTAAGATGAACTTTAAAAAGAAATTAAGGGAAATAAAGACAAACAAGCTCAAACTAAATAAAATGCAAAAAAAAAAATGTTACAGTGTGAGGAACTGACTGCTGTTTTGATAAAAGGCTGCAAATAGAACCAGGTTTAACACTGATTTAAAGCAGGTGAGAGTTTCATCAGACCTGCAGTTTTCTGGGAGTTTGTCCCATGTGAGGAGCATAAAAACTGAATGCTGCATCTTCATGTTTAGTTCTGACTCTGGGAACAGAAGGTAGACCTGACCCTACCTGAGGGATTTGGTTGGTTCATCATGAGTCAGAAGATTCTGGATGTATTTTGTCCTGAAACCTTTCAGTGCTTTGTAAACTAACAGCAGGCGTCAGTTCTTTACGAAACAGGAAGCCAGTGAGATTTAAGGACTGGAGTTATATCACTTCCTTTGTCTGAGTGAAGACGTGAGCGTCAGTATTCTGGACTAACTGCAGCTGATGGACTTTTGAGAACATTATGATACTCGTTTATTATGGATGAAGAATGATTATCACTGATTTCACTTGTTTGTGCCCGAGAGGAAACAGATTCCTGAAGAGTTGGATTTCTGATCCTCCCAAAGATTTCAATTCCACACACTGCTTTGTGATTTTGGTTTAATACCTGTTACATAAATAAATCATCAAAGTTAATCATATGATGTTTTGCTGTTTTTCCATTAAAATAATTGACACTTTACTTCTTTAATCATGTTCTTTCCTAAACCTATGAAAAACATGTTTGAAGCTTGTTCTTCTTTTCTGTAAGACAGTAAATCACATTTAGACTTGAATTAAATATGGGATGTTTATGGTCTTTTGACAGATGGAGTGTAGGTTTACTGTGTTATGAGAAAATATTTCATCAGTATTTAAAACATGCAATCTTTATGAATTTACTTGATACTATGAATCAGTTTTACTAGTGTTGTTAATCCTCATGAGAAAAAAGGGTTGATTTCTTATTTGTTGCCACTGAGGTTTTTGTGCAGCTGCTTAACTGTGTTCAGTCACTGTGGATCTCGAGCACAATAATAAACAGCAGAATCTTCCGTCTTCAGACTGTTCATCTGCAGGTACAGCTGCTGTTTGCTGTTGTCTCTGGAGATGGTAAACCGGCCCTGAACTGACTGAGAGTAGGATTTGCTACTACCACTGCCGCTATCAAGAGTGGCAACCCACTCCAGTCCTTTTCCAGGAGCCTGTCTGACCCAGGCCATCCAGTAGCCGCTGAATGAGAATCCAGAACCTGTACAGGTCAGTTTGTGGGATTCTCCAGGTCCTTTGACAACTGGTTCAGATTCTGTCAGAGTCTGACCATCAGTACCTATAAAACCAGTGAAAAAATATATGTCGTGAAATATAATAATGCATTTATTTGAAAAAAAAATCAAGATCTGACTAATTAATCATCTTCACCTGCCCAGCAGATGGTTAAAAGCAGCAGTCCTGTTCTATAATCCATCATGTTAAACTCTGAGACCACAGTTCTCTGTTATCCTCCTGCAGTCAATTAAGTAGAAGTCCAATTTATTCAGGTTTTGCATTGACTCCTCCTCACAAGAAGGAAAACGTGGGCCTAACTTTGATTTGGCTACTTACTCTACAGGAGGTTGAACTAATGAAAATGAACTGGATGAGAGCCAATCCCCCCTGTAAGGTAGACTTGCTTGTTTCAGTTTTTATAGTGCTGATATTTTACCGAAATGTCTGTTCTACAGTCAGGATGTTCAATTACATGTTTAAATTTACAAAACTGTTAATGTGACAGGTTTTAGTAACATCTGAGAAAAACTGTAAATAAAATATTGTTATAACAAGTTCTGTCAACATCAATGTTGTATTTTTGATTGTTCTGTAAACTCTGAGGAGATTTGGACAATTTTAGTTTTCAGACTGATCATCTGTAGAAACAGCTGCTTCTGCTGTTTTCCACAAAGACAATAAACCTCAGATCAATAATTACTGCTGATTTGATGCTTTTCTAGTCTTGCTGACCTCTCAGATTGCTTTGCACTAGAAGTCACTCTCACACGAACATTTCTACAGCTAAACCAGACATTTCACACACATACATGTTACAGACTCTCAAAACACTGAAAGTTTTGCGGCCCATGTAGAGTTCAACATCTTACTTAGATACTTCAACGATGCAAAAACTGTGGAGGTGAGGAGAAGTATCAAACCAGCAACCCACCGTTACGCAAAAACTAATTTATTCTGGTCGGTTTTATTTCCTGACTCAAAGCTGCAGCTGCTGATGGGACCATGAGACTTGCTGGAACATTGTATACATATGACCAACAATAATGGTAAAAATAAGAAAAACTGCTTATCAGCTACAGGCAAATACTTTAGATACAACTATAGCTGATCAGATGTGCTTATCTTCACCATCTTCATACATAAGTGAAAGCAGTCCTTCTGTCCTGTAACCTACAGTAACATGTTAAACTGCGACTAGAGTGTGTGTCATTGCCTGAACAGATAAATGGTAGTAAAAGCTGGATGAGAGTTGTTTGGATTAACATGACCTCAAACATTTGATAAATCAGGAGTGAAAGTGTACTGTAATGACCAGTCCATCTACATTCGTTCAACCTAAACTTTGTTTTTAGAGCAGTTCATAATTCCAATTTATGTCACCACTGAATGAAAAGGAAATGAAGCAACGATTATATTAGTCATCATGTAGTTTTAATGAAGATTATGATTGAAGAACAAAATCATTTGTAGTTCAGTCAGAAACTACCAATGCAGGATGACAGGAGTCTAATGCAGCAGCTGTAGGTGAGTTGCATCCTGGACAGATCACCAGACGACTCAGGGCCACACAGACAGACAAACAACCACTCATGCTCACTGTAGAGAGTTTAGAGACCAATTAAAATAACATGCATGTGTTTGGTTTTTGAGAGTAAGCTGGAGAATTTGGATAGAAGCACACACACACACACACAGGGAGAACACTCAAACTCCACACAAAAAATTCTGACTGGAAAAGAATGAAACGGGAAATACCAAATTAAAAACAGAAATCAGCATCTAGAATTATGATTCATAAATAAATCTGTCATAGTTTTTATAAAAAGGGGAGTTATAATTTTTTAACTTGTGAATTATGTTGGTGAAAATTTGTTTACATTTTTAAGTTATTGTATTCATTTATTTAACATTGTGATTGTGTACTATTACACAGCATGTTACACATCTGTCTTCCACAATAAACCAGTCATGAGACCATTAGTGGTATAAGAGCTCCTCCTCTGGTGGCTTTATCTTAAAGTTTTCAGGCTCTGAGAGGTTTTTGTTCAGGTATGATGACGATTTGTGTTACTGTGGTATCTTGCACAGTAATACACAGCCGTGTCTTCAGGCTGCATATTCTGCCCATTCAGAGTCACTGTGTTACTGGAAGAGTCTGTGGAAATGCTGAACTTGTTTTTGAGAGAATCTTTGTAATATGTTGTAGATCCATGTTGTGCATATCCAATCCACTCCAGTGCTTTCCCTGCAGGATGTCTGATCCAAGCTGTGTACCGGCTGCTGACAGAATAAGAGACCTGACAGGTGATGGTCAGACGTTGACCTGGCTGTACAGTCATGGAGGCTGGCTGTGTCAGTGTTTGACACTTCACATCTGTTTAAAAAAAAACAAGTTTAGTAACAGGATGTCTTTAAAAGAGGAACTGAATGTGATGAATCTGAAGAAACTCACATGCAGCCACGAAGAGCAGCAGCAGAGCTGGAGAAAACATGTTTGTTGATGAAACTGACATCCTGTCATCTCCGCTCCACACTGTCATGTCATGGTTTTATACCTGATAGGAGAAGCTGATTTGCATAAGAGGCAAAGCAAGTTTATTTGCATAAGACATTTTATGTACCAAAAAAATTCCAAGTGTTTTAGATTTAACATTGAAAGCATTACAGCAGGGTGCAGAAGAAGCATTAGGAGGTACATTGAAAATAAATGTTAAAAAGAAATTAAGTAACAAAAAAGCTCAAATAAAAAAAAAAAGGTAAAAAGAAATTAAAAGTTACAGAGTGAAGAAGTAACTGTTGTTTTAATAAAAGTCAGCAAATACAAAGACTTTAACCCTGCTTAAAGCAGATGAGAATTTCAACAGACCTGCAGTTTCTGGAAGTTCCTGCTTCTAAAAACAAAAACAAAACAAAAAAAACATGTCTGTGCTGCAGTCAGAGTTTGTGAGGAAACTAATTGTTCCATAAATAGATTGGAATTTTGATTGTGGCCAACACCTTGTTCTGGTCACCTCTTCTTTCACCCTGTGATGCTGTACGTGCTTGTTCCTACATTCTGATGTTACGTGTTGAAATACATGTGAAGCTACAGTACATGTTTCAAAGTACTGGTTGAAATAATGAAGGAGAAGATACGTAGAGTCACTCCTGCCATTGATATCCTCACAGAAATACATTTCATAAGGAGAAATAAATAAAAGAGAAAAGGAAGAAGGAAGAAGGATATATATTGCCTTGATATATTTGGGATGAATGGTGGTGTGGTGGTTAGCACCATGGCCTCAGCAAGAACGTCACTGGCCCGAACTCCGGCTAGGGAGGGGTTTGGACAATGGAGTCCGTGTTGAGTTTGCATGTTCTCTTCTCCCCCTGTATATGTTTTTAGCGTGTACTCTGGCTTCCTCCCACCTTCTAAAGACATGTAGGTTAGGTAAACTCGTGACTTGTAAAAGACAGTTCATGTCTTAGTGGGACTTCGCTGTATAAATAGAACCTTTATAATAAACAGCAAGATTTCCAGGCTAGCTTTGAACTTACATTTTTGTATTTCTTGTCATTTACACATAAATAAATTCAGTGTTAAGAAAAAATGAAGGAGGAGCAAGTCTTGATAAACTTACAGTCAAACAACAAATGACCACTAGAGGTCATTACATTTGCAGGAAATTACATACTCTCCCACAAACATAGCACACCTTCATTCCATTGGCGGAGCGGGGGGGCGGTTTAGGGGGCTCAAGCCTGGAATGATTCTTCAAAAGCCATGGATCTTTTTGAGGTTTCTTTTTTCTGTTTTTTTTATTATTTTAGATTTGATAATTTCTTATCAACTACAATGTTTGCAAAACGTAATAAAAAGAGGACGCTGCCTGTTGTTACTAGCCCCCCCCCCCCCCTCTCTAAACTTGGTCTGGTCCAAACCTGTGGTGTTTGTGTGCCGGGTGCGCCTTTCACATTTTACTTCACAAGAGCACACTGGTACGCAGCGCAGCCCGACCTGCAGCAGCTCTCACGAGCTCATTGATTCACAGCATCAGACGACGTTAATCTATGTTCACCTGGTAGTTAGTGGTCACGCGTTATATGTGAACAAACCTGTTATGAATGACGATGGTGTGTCCGTTACTTTTCCCTTGTAACTTCTATAACAGTCAGATGTAATTATGTCATAGGCAGTGAGCACAGATGTGATTGTTTCAACAAGATAAGTGAAAGTAATTATTGAAACAGTAATATGGTGCATTTAGCATTGGTTTATGAAACAAGTACAGTAATGGGCTAAGCCCACAAATTTCCCTAAATTTGTAATTAATTTTAACTAACTTTGGAATATATATAAACATATATAGCATATGCTTTTTTAAAGTGATTTGCCAACCATGGACATCAGGTCCTTTTTAAAAAAAGAGAAAAGCTCAGTTGAGAGAAAACAACTGAAGACCATTTTACAATGATATCAGATGGCATATAGCTTTGGATAATAATACAATAATTTGCTCTGGTTGATGTATGAATGAAGGAAAAAAAGAGAGAGATGGTAGAAAGCAAGAAAAATGCCAGCATGAGTATTTTAGAACACACTTACCCTAGTTTGTGTACTTTCTTTAAAAGTTGAGGTTAAATGATGTCATGTTTAAATGTTGTACAAATACAAACAGCTAAAACACCTTACCTGGTGATGTTGTGGTTTCAGCCCACCACAATATGCAGATATGACCCTTTACCTGTTTTACATCCGGAACAAAGGTACAAATAACCTTATAATTGTGTGGAATATATTTGTGTGTCAATTTTTACAATAATGTTTTTTGTGGCTCTGGTTGATCTTTGTGTGTTTGTACAAAGAGGAGAAGATAAAAGCAAGAATGAGAACAACACGGGAGGAACAAGAACCAGGTTAAAAGAAGAAGAAGAAGAAGAAGAAGAAGATGGGATTATATTTTAAGACATACAGTATGTACTTTGGGGAAGTAGCATTTTTTTAAAAAAGTTTTTCTTTATATTTTTGGTTGAATTTATGAATACATCCCTGACTGAGTCCTGGTTTAGTCCTTGGTTAGAACTGGTTTTGTAAATCCTGTCCTGAATGAGTCCTGGTTTATAACTAGGTCCGTGAATTCTGCTCAGTGAGTCCTTGTTTGGTCCTAAGCCATGTATTGTATTGTTCTTTGAGTAAGATGTGTGACACCAAGACTGAGTTTTAACTTTAATGGTTTTCCATTAATACACTACAATAAAAACATAATGTAGTGTTATGATTATTAAAGAATATGGGCAGGACACCCTAAATGTTGGGTAGATAAAGGTAAATACTGAATTTTTGGTACCACACCAGTAGATTAAATTCTTATTACTTATTTGGTGTACTGGATCACCCTTGTAACAATGAATCTTTTTGTGGGCTAAGCCCCTGATGATGACAATGTCTAGCTCCACCCCTGAATGAAACAAAAATTGCTCCTATTGTTACTTTTATCCTTCCAACTAAAATTATACAGTTTCATATATATATATATATGTATGGAATTTAATTTGTATAAATAATTTTAGCAAGAATAGTTTTATTTTATTTGATTCATAAGTTAACATGTCATGAATGAAATGTCTGCTAATGTCATTTTTACTTGAGGACATATTCAAATGTAGTGAATCTTTTAACCTGCATAGAAAATATAAATCAGCAGCAGCACTGTCCTCTATTCATGTTACTGTAAATGATGTACCAACTATTTTTCTGATAAATCACCTCGGTGAATTATGAAGCACCAGTTATATTTTGCATTGACTCATCCTCACAGGAAAGATAGAGGACATGATTTTTTTGTTTTGCTTTGTTATTTTACTTTCGTGGGGCTCTTCTACTCTTTGTTACAACATACTTGCATGTGAATGTGTGTAGTTATTGTATTGTTTGAGTCCATTATTGTGCACTCTATGATATGATTTTTCATGAAAATGTGTTAAATGGTTTTGTTGTCAATTAATTATGGACTTTTTTTTTCTTACGTCATGACATTTTAAAAGTGCTGTGTTGCAGGTCTGAAATGCAAAAGTGGATTAATTTTGATAAATGATATCAAGGTTAACAAGGACAAACATAAAATATCTAAAGTTCATGGTGTCTGCACTGACTTATGGTGAAGTTTTTGTTCCCCTCTGGCTAAAGAAGTCTGATACTCCCACATTAAATTGTTATTTATTTCACTGGTCAGGACTTTACACTAAATGTGGTGAAATGAAATATTGTATAGATAAAATTTTATGAAGTTAAAAATTTATTCTTGAATCAGTTTATATATATATATATATATATATATATATATATATATATATATATATTAATTTATGGGAAAAAAACTACTGCAATACCTTAATTTCCCCCTGGAATGTAGAGTATGTTTTATTTAATAATGGATTTCCTAAAATCCCAAGGTTAGACGAAATATTTTTGTAAGAAAGATGTCTCTTAC
>JALJCO010009084.1:0-153668 GCA_023101725.1 Atherinomorus stipes
GGCGCCCCTGGGTGAATGTGTACAAACTTTACCTTTTCTAAAATTAAACCTTTATGACAAACAACCTGGTTGAAACACAAGATCATGTTTCCTACATGTACACAACTTTGAGGATTGACATGAAGCTGCTGAAGGGACAATAAGTCTCTGCAATAGGACATCTGTCCAGAACGAGCCAGTTCTTCCTCTCAGGACCTTAAAAAGAGTTTAATCAGTCAAAATTTATGTTTTCCATAGATAAAATCTCTAAATATACATAATATATTATTACAAATTTACATTACTCACAAAAAGTTAGGGATATTTGGTTTAGCCATCATTGTTGTTAGCTTTTTTTGCAATAAGTTGTTTGAGATGGTGGAATAACCACATCATAATTCCAGTTAAATGTCCAACATTCATGATATCATATCAATAAGGTGTGAACATTTGACATCTCCTTAAATTATAACTGAAAGTTAAATATCCCTAACTTTTTGAGTCAGTGTAAATGATTAAAAACAAGCAAAGCATGCTGTCCTTTATTGATTACTCTAATATAATATTGTCTGTTGATCATACAATATTAACTTATGATATGAAAAAATCACTATTATCACTGAGTACATTGTAGCTGCTAATATGTGTCTGCCTATCAAAGGATGTAAACAGTTTAATACTTTTATGAAAACTGACCTAAGGCCTACGTAGGTTTGTGTTTTTAGTTTGTTTTCTAATCATAATCCACTATAACTGTCACGGTTACCTTACATTTAATTAGTTGCGATGCTTCAGTTTCGTTAAACAAAATCTCCGAGTCAAACCAGCAGCTTCTTTCCAACGAGCTAAGCTAAACTAGCCTATTAGCTTACCCATTATCTTACAGTGAAGCTAGACGTAGCTTTCTGACTATCGCAGTGAGGAGTGTCACATCATTTTGAACTCATCACAGTCAAACGTTGATTTAATTTTTAAAGATGACACCGGGACCAGACCCCGGAGGAGACCCAGGACACGCTGGGTCTCCCAGCTCCCAGCTGGCCTGGGAACGCCTCGGGATCCCCCCGGATGAGCTGGCGGCTGTGGCCTGGGTGAGGGAAGTCTGGGCTTCCCTGCTTAGGCAGCTGCCCCCGCGACCCGATCCCGGATAAGCGGAAGAAGTCGGTACGGTAGATGACAAAATACTTAGAGGGTGTTAAATAAATAAACATGACTTACTTTCCAATCGCCCTCCTTGTTGGTTTGTAAGGAAATAGAGGGCGCTGTCGTGGAAAGAGAAGGGGTCCAGATCTGCGGGTCCAGATCTGCGGGTCTGAAACTGCGGTCTCCGGGTCTGCAGCCACATGCTTCTCATTGCATGGACTTGTGAAAAAAAGAAACTGAAGAAAGACACAAAGCTTATGTAGGTTTGCGTGATGATGAGGCAGTGGTAGAGATGAATGTTTTCCCTTTTTCCTTCCGGCACCATGACTCAAATGTATGTCAGTCCTTTAAAGGGACGAGAGCCAAGATCACTGTTGTTACCATAGCAACTTTGTCACTTTATTTAGCAACTTTTCAGACCCGTCCAGTGATTTATTTTTTAAAAAAAGCAACTACCGACAAATCAAGTGAGTTTCTCTGGTGTTCGTGGAGACACCAGATAAGAGTTTATATCGCTCTCCACCCCTTCCTCGGGTGCTGCATGCCATTGACCCCTCTCTACCCATCTCACTGTTCCGCACGCCTCCTCATCCAGATTATTTCCCATGATTCCTTGTGGCACAACTGGTTCTTCTTTGCACCATGACTCAAATGTGTATGTCACCCCCTCAGCACCCTTGTAAATGCGCACAGTCGCATGTCAAACACCAAATAAACGAGGGTGTTGGCTGGCACTGTTCATGTGTGAAATTGATTGTCCCGTGTGGCTTCTGGAAACTTTTGGGCCTCTCTCTCTGAAAAGTTGGCAACAGTGGGCAAGATTAAGAAATGAGACTCGCACCTGTCATGACTGCCGCTGCAGGTAACTGCAGCCACCAGCCGAGCCGGCACGAGAGCACAAACTGAAGTTGTAACGTTGTTTACTACGCTGATAGTCTTTTCCTTCGCAGTGACACTTTTTAGTGTCTTCCAGTTGATCTGGATCGTTTACTGACGGCAGAAGAATCCATATCTATCCCTTACAGTGTTTGATTCACCACGACGTCTCCTTCCTGGATCAAAACTGTCGGGACGCAGATGCAGTGTCTTTTGCCGCATTGGCGGAGCGGGGGGGGGGGGGGGGGGGGTTGGGGGGCTTAAGCCTGGAATGATCTTTTTGAGGTTTCTTTTTTCTGTTTCTTTTGGATTTGATTCAGTAGTTTCTCATCAACTACAATGTATGGAAAACATAATAAAAAGGGGACGCTGCATGTCGGTACGAGGCTCCCCCCTCTCTAGACTTGGTCTGGTCCAAACCTGTGGCGTTCGTGTGCCGCGAACGCCTTGTGTTGGCACTGGTACGCAGCGCAGCCTGCAGCAGCTCCCACGAGCTCATTGATTCACAGCATCAGAGGACGTTAATCTCACGTTCATCTGGTAGGTAGCGGTCACACGTTATATGTAAACAAACCTGTCATGAATGACGATGGTGTGTCCGTTACGTTTCCCTTGTAACTTCTATAACAGTCAGATGTCATGATGTTGTTATGCAGTGGGCACAGATGCGATCGTTTCAGCAAGATGAGTGAACGTTATTATTGAAATAGTAATATGGTGCGTTTAGCATTGGTTTATGAAACAAGTACAGTAATGGGCTGAGCCCAATAAATTTTCTTAAATTTGAAATATCTTTTGAATATATATAAACACACACAGTTTATATATATATATATATATATATATATATATATATGCATACAATTTTGGTGGACATCAGGTCTTTTTTCAAAAAGAACAGCTCAGGTGAGAAAAAAACAACTGAAGCCATTTTCACAATGATATATATGCCATATAACTTTGGATAATAATAATTTGCTCTGGTTGATGTAGGAATGAAGGACAAAAGAGAGAGATGGTAGAAAGAGAGAAAAATGCCAGCATGAGCATTTGAACACACGTTTCCATCAGAGCTTATATTACATTTAATTTTGCTTTATTGATCCTTGTGCTACATTTAAACTTGTAGGGGTGAAGAATAGTTCAGACACTAGTCAGACTGAAACTAGAAACTACATTTAGCAAGACGGTGCAAAACTTTCTCTTCATGTCTTAGCAGACAGCGAGCTACCTTTTTGTAAAGGTCGATGTCTTAAATTGTTTTTGTGTAGGTGTTGTCAGGAAACACTGTCTGTCTAGTTTTCTTGATCAAAGGTTAGATGCAGCCTGAGCTGGGGCCGACAGATACGATGACTTCTGCTTTTCTGTTGAGTTGTGAAACCCCCCCACCCCAGCTAGCGAGAGTGGTTCCTCAACCAAGGATGAGGAAGCGGGGTCAGACTCGCTGAGCAGATTCGTCTACTGAGTGACTCTCATTACTTTTCATTTGCTGCAGCATTAAATAAAACTTTGTTAAAACTTCTCATATTCGTGCCTTTATTGAGAGAGGAAAGAAAAGGGTAGAGAAGAAAAGAGGACAGGAACCAAAGCGGCAGGCCCGGACGGAAGGGGGGCGCAAGCCCAAAAAAGGGGGGAAAAAGAAGGAAGAGGAAAAAAAAGGACAACGTTGATTTAAGACCTTTTCTGTGATCTATCTGAGATTTTGTGATTTTCGATATACATGTGATTACTCCGACTAGTGCTGGATGTTGAGGTGGATGCAATACTATGCTAAACTGTGTAGGACAACTAGTTTGGTTATGTGAGTCATCTACTATCCATTCATTTCTTGTTTTGCTGTGGATTCTCCAGTTAGGTTTGCAGACTGATATATTTTCTTAGATATCAATCATACAGAGGTGTCACCTGTTATATACTTTTAACATTTTTCTCAGATTTTATTACATTTCAGTATGATGGATAATACCTAATGTTTGAATTGTAATGTATGAAGAGCTTCATTGCTGTACATATTTAGTATTCACTTATGTGTGACATGTTTGTGTGCATGTATGTGCGTGCGAGTATGTTTGGACATATATGTACATGTGTGTACAGATGTGTACGTGTATGTGTATATACTGTATGTGTGTGAATGTTTAGATGTATACATGCATGCATGTTGAGTTTTTTTTTAAAAATAGTATTTTTGTATGTAAATATTTTTGTCACCTATTAGATCCATGTATGAATTTATCCCTGTGTATATATTTGAAATCATCTTATTGACTTGATTACATACTTTTGTCATGTGATCAGAAAAAAAACTATTTCGGCAGGTGCACTTAGTAACTGATTTGAGTCTGACGAAGGGCATACGCCCGAAACGTTACACATAAACAACATTCCAAGGTCTTTGCTGGAAAATAAAACTAGCAATTCCCTACAGGAGGACCTGCAGGTGGCAACATGCTGAAGACAACTTAAATAAAGACACTAAGACATCTGCTGGAGTATCATCGATCATACATACACACACAGAACTACCCAGAGAAGAGGTAAAACTAGATAGGAGTACTTGTTAGTACACACCCAACGGGAAGCAGCATCAGCGTCATCATGCAGAATAAAGAGTGCTCCATGGCGATGCAGTCATGCAGATGCAGCCTCGTCTCTGCAAGGAGGAGGAAGCCCGCACGGCCCGAGACTCGGGCCCCCAGCAGCCACCCAGAGGCCTGGACCCCAACCACCTCCCCAAAGGAACGGCCGTGCATCCACCCAGAGGACAGCCCCAGCCGAAGCGTCCCGCGGTCTTGGGGCCCAGGCCCCAGCAGGCCAAGACCAGCAGCTGCCGACCCCCCGAGCACCGGCCACTAAGGACCGGCACAGTTTGGAGCTCAGGGCCCTACAAGCCTGGGAGAAGCCCAAGGGGCAAAGTCCGCTGGGAAAGAGTGAAGCCTGGAAGTTAAGTTAAATAATTGTAGTTCTTTCTTGATCCACTAGGGGCTCCAAAACAGAGCAAATTCCCATAAACTCCAATGTTAAAAAGACCAACTTCAGAGCAGAAATAAACATGTTTACAGCAGAAATAAACACGTTTACAGCAGAAATAAACACGTTTACAGCAGAAATAAACACGTTTACAGCAGAAATAAACACGTTTATAGCAGAAATAAACACGTTTACAGCAGAAATAAACACGTTTACAGTAGAAAAACACGTTTACAGCAGAAATAAACATATTTATAGCCTGGTTACAGCATTTTAGGTTTAAAGGCAGGGTAGGAGATCCTGGAAAAACAGTTCCAGCAAGCTACATTTTAAAAAAATACACCCTCCTGAAACAACCCCTCCAGAGCAGGAACGTGTGCGCTGGTGGTTGTCGGTGAAGATAACCAAGAACAGCCGAGTAGCTTCTTAGCTTCCCAGTAAACAGCAGAGGAACCACATTTCCTAAAAGTGATAATTATCTCACCTCCAACTTCTTCTGCAGTGTAAAACATCCTCACTGCAAACACCAACACCTCCATGACTTCATCCACATCCACATCCGTTTTTTTTGTTTTTTTCCCATTTCGTTGGATTTTAAGAGCAAACATCCATAGATAAGAGCAGCGAGCAGCCACGTTCATGTGCACTGAGAGAGGGTCACAGCACATTGCACGTGTGGGTAGTCGAGTTTGATGGACGCAATAATCATTCAATCAATAAGCACGGGCCGTTACAATTTCATGGGGCGGGGTTTATCCAGTCCCGTCCGTTCCACAGGTGATTTTTTTTTATTTTCATTTTGTGGTGGAACATTTAATTAATTGGCTGCAATCGGAGTGTGAAGAAGACTTTAAGTAATATAGTAAAAAATGCACCTGGAAAACATCATCCACCCTGCCTTTAACAGTTTAAGTTTACCTTCATGTTAACTGTGAGGGGGGTGAATTTTTTTATAACCCATCCCTTTAGATGTCATTTAACCTTGAAATTACATATAATTAGGGGCGTTTCATTTTAATTGACAGGTGGCAGACCGGGTGCTGGTTTTTCGCCGTGAAGGCTAATAGTTAGCTCCCTGCCAGCTCCCTGCTTTGAGCGTGTCTTACCTTTAAAACAGTGATTCTTAACCATGGGGCTGCAGCCCAAGCTCGGGCGCCAACTAGAGGGCCGTGAAAGTACTTTCCTTTTCCACATGTGGGCCGTGAGGACCATATATTTACACTGTTATTAATGACTGGATGAATTGCA
Organism: Atherinomorus stipes; assembly: GCA_023101725.1. NCBI lineage: Eukaryota > Metazoa > Chordata > Actinopteri > Atheriniformes > Atherinidae > Atherinomorus > Atherinomorus stipes. The sequence goes on from JALJCO010009084.1 coordinate 6,217, forward strand.
ATGTAGCTTCCCCTCACCTGGTGGCGCTGATTTGTCACACTTTAAAGGGATATTGTGTAAGTTCTCCTGTGTTTTATTCACAAAAACTGATTATTTGGTTCAAAAGTGTTTTTTCATTAATCAGTAATCACTCCCATCAACAAACTGAAGTGCTCCTCTAAGTTCTAAATTTGCCGTTCGTATCATTCATTTATACATCGAGCGGGGCGGCTCGGTGGAGGCTGCCATGTCGCATCGCCATGTTTTTGCGTTCGGGAGAAGCGTGACAGCAGGAAAACACAGAAACTCACCGGACACACCGGAGTTTTCAGCTCAGTTCGAGGTAATGCCTTTGAAAAGTCACCGCGCTGCAGTGGGGAGAAACCAGCGTCTCACTGATGCTGCGTTCACGTGCAGTCGGGCAGACGGCCGTTGGTAACAAACCAGATGTCATTTTAATCAATGAAGCCGAGCGAAAGACGGTAAAACATGGGTCAGGGAAAACAATACGACATCGCCATGACAACCGAACAGATGTGGACTGATGTCACTGTAACTGACGGACCACGTCTTCACATAGAGGCCGGTGATAACTTTACATGCAGCGGATGTCGTCGGTCTGCCCGGTTTCACGCGAATGCAGCATGAAAAGTACGAGGGAGCTGCTCCCGATTACACAATGTCCCTTTAACAAACAAGCAGAAGAAGACACTCAGCTAGCTGCTAGCCTGTAGCTAACGTTATAAAGAAGAATTCAAACGAAATAATGAAGATAAAAATGGTCCCAAACCGCCCCTGAAGAGACAGAAAATCCTCTGCAATTTATTAAATACTGATTAGAAAGTAGAGATAACAAAGCAGAGCTGAGAAGTCTTGATGGACCACCAGCTAACGCTAATGCTAACATTAATGCTAATGCTAGCATTACTGGTAATGCTAACGGAAGTCCTGAAGCATCTGCAAGCTTCATCTAGAAACAAACATCTAACACTGGTTGGAAAGAAAGAATTTTTAAGGAAAAAAGAGAGAAAATCAGCTGTTGATGCAGAAAATGTCTGTCATGTTTGGAAGTTGTTTTTTTTTTAATTCTAAGAAAAGTTTAAATAAATAAATTGTTCAGTGAAATGTTGTGCTTTAATGGCCTGTCTAAACAAATAAAATCCAGGTTTTTACAGATTATTTGAGCCCTTTTATTTTCAATGTGATCTATTACTGCACCATTTTTTTTCTTTTTTTAAAATCAGTTTCCATCTGTTTCTTTTGTTGTCCCTCTTTTTGTAGTAAAATGTTTAGATTTTGTGTTTATAGTCTAATTCTGATTTGTTCTTGTAGGAGTCTGATTTTATTCCATGAATTATACGTGTTATATAAATGTGTTTGTGACCATCTCATAATATATTTTTATATGATGTTATTCATGTTTATCAGCCACATTTTACAGGTTCAGTCTGTTAAAGGCAGGTGGATTTGCTTTAGTTATTAAATAAATAAACCAGAGTTGATCATTACACTGATACAGTGTTAAATATGAATGGACCCTGGACCAGTTTGGACTGAAAACTGGACCCATCATGAAAATGGTTGAGAACCCCTGCTTTAAAGGGAAAGTTCAGGATTTTTTTACATAGGGCCTCATTTACAAGTGAGCCAGCGTCCTACTTATCACTGAAGACAGTTTCAACATCTTTCATCATTATTCTTGTTCCAGGAGGTTGCTAATGCTAATGCTAGTGTAAGTCAATAGGAATCTGCTTGCCTGTCATTAAAACCAATCTTATCCACTGCACACAACATCGGAGGCAAATCAGCAAGACTATCTGTATAAACACTGTGTTAAACTAGTAAACTCGTGTGTTAAACTAGTAAAACTAGCCTTGTATGACAAATTTTGTATTACATATTAAGGAACTAGTTTCTTACCAGCTGTGGACTTTGCATCCAGGTGGCAGTGTTGCTACCTTTGTTAGTGTATTCTGGTTCATAGAGACATGGTGACAGTTTGATGAAAATAGCTTGAAATCATCCTCATAACCCGACATATCCTCATGCCTTTCAGACGTGGCTGTAGTTTTGACTGTACATTTGTGTAATCAAATTCCCTCATGCACATAGCTGCAGATGACATCACTCCACTGCCAAATACAGGAAGTAAAACTTTGTAAAGTGTCCCACCAACAACAATAAAAATGCAACGAAATGCAGGTTAGTTTTGTAACATTATTCTATTAACACGGCATTTACACAGATAGTCTTAAGTTACAAATGATTTGCTTCAGATGTTCTGTGGAGTGTTTAAGATTGTTTTTAATGACAGGTTAGCAGATTCCTATTGACTCACTAGCATTAGTATCAGCGACCTCCTGGAACTAAAATAATGGAATGAAATACGTTGAAACTGTATCCAGTGATAAGTAGGATCCTGGCTCACTGGTAAATGAGGCCCTATGTCAAAAATCCTGAAAATCCTGTTAGAGGGTATCAGGAGTGGGGGGTATGTGTGGAGGGTAGAGGGAGGGAGGGTGTTGGGGGTGGAGGGAGGAGTGAGTGTGGGTATGTAAAGTCGGAGAGCAGAGCGGGTGGGTGCATGTGTGTGGGGGGGAGTACATGTGGGTTATGTGGGTGGGGAGTGTGTGTGAGTGTGGGGGTGGTAGCAGTGGTGGCGCCCCTGGTGTCAGGTGTGTGGGGCAGGGGCGTTGGGGTGGGGGCTGGCCAGTGCTGGGGGGGTGTCATCTGGTGGATCTGGTCCTCCTGGGTTTCGGTTGGGCTGCCTGGGTCAGGTGAGGGGGAGGGGGGGCTGCTCCTGGGCGCTTGGGCCCTGGGCCCAGCGCTGTCCCTGCCCCGGGGGCGGCCGGCGCCCGATGGGGTCGGCAGCTGCTGTTCTTGGCCCGCTGGGGCCTGGGCCCCGAGACTGCGGGGGGCTCCGGCAGGGGCCGCCTTTTGCGGCCCTTGGGGGGATGCATGTCCATTCTTTGGGGGGGGGCGTCTGGGATCTGGGCCTCTGGGTGGCTGCTTGGGGCCTGGGTCCTGAGCCTTGCGGGCTTCCTCCTCTTTGCAGAGATGAGGCTGCATCTGCATGACTGTATCACCACGGAGCACCCTTTATTATGCATGTTGACACTGTGACACTGCTTCCCATTGCGCTGACTAGGTTGTACCTCTTCTCTGCGTGGTTCTGCGTGTGTTTGTATGATCTGAGGATATTTAAGCCACCTGCGGGTCCTCCTGTAGGGGATTGCTTGTTCTGTTTTCCAACAGAGACCTTGGAATGTTGGTTAGGGATTTCTGTACAGATGTACCAGTGAACTGTGTAAGTGGATTCATGTTTTCTCTCCTCTCTCTCTCTCTCTCTCTCTCTCTTTCTCCTCACTCCTTTCTCTCTGTTCCACCTTCTATCATTACCTCTGTTAACTTTCATTTCTCCCTTGTCAGGCCCAGGAGTATAGATATGGAATGCTGTTATAGACAAATGTTTAATTAAAGAAATAAAATGAATAAACAGGATATCAAGGGGAGCCTTGTGTTCATAAAGCTCCGCTTGGTAAAGCAAAAATGTTCAACACAATAAAGCAATCGGATTTCCATTCTGCTTGCTATGATGCTGACCAGGACAAGTAAGAAGAAAAAAAAAATCCTGAACTTCCCCTTTAAACTACTTGTCTTTGTTCATTCCTGTTCACTTTGGATTAGTTCGGTTAGGATTAGCTTTGATGTCAGACATTTGCCCCGTGGCTCGGAGTGGCCCTGTCTTTGCCAATTTAAAGTAATAGTTCACCCTCAGAATGATTTAACTTTATTTTCCACTTACCCTGATGGTGAGCAAAACTCTGGACCACTTTTTTAATGACAAATGCAGCCGGAGATCAGGAACGACTTCTCGTTTCCCCCCAATGGAGTTCGCCAGGGTCCGAGCCAAATAGGTCCATAAAAGTCCACAAAAAATTGTCAATATTCCTCCATACTGCTCGTCCCATGTAATCCAAGTGTCCTGAGTGGGTAGTGTCCAGAATTTACTGGAAACGACGTCATTTAGTATATTTTTTGAGTCTAAAAAGGAGTATTGTTTACATCCATGAAGCGCGCACATGCGCGGTCACGAAACTACGGAAGCCTCCGCGTTCAGAGCCTACTCTGCCGATAATACAAGCGTAGAAGAAATTCACTGTTTACATTGTGGTGAGAGCACGAGAGCTCTAAACAAACCGGGACAAACACAGGAGGGGGTGGATATTGATCTAAAAGAAAGAAAGAAAGAAAAAGAGAGAACGCGCAATCTCGTCTGCCGTGGCTTCCGTAGTTTCGTGAACGTGCATCGGCGTGCTTGCTGGGCATGCGATGTAGTATTGTTTAGACTCTAAAAATATACTAAATGGTGTAGTTTCAAGTAAATTCTGGACCCTACCCACTCAGGACACTTGGACTACATGGGACGAGCAGTATAGAGGAATATTGACAATTTTTTGTGGACTTTTATGGACCTTTTTGGCTCGGACCATGGCGAACTCCATTGGGGGGGAACGAGAAGTCGTCCTGATCTCCGGCTGCATTTGACATATTAAAAAAGTGGTCTAGAGTCTTGCTCACCATCAGGGTAAGTGGAAAAAAAGTTAAATCATTCTGAGGGTGAACTATTCCTATAAGTATTTTCTGGGAGTGACAACACACGCGACACAGCAAAATGACGATGGTGGGAAACGTCCAACTGGCTTCACTTTCCCTTTTCAGACATGACTGGATAATACGCTTATTCTTTTTGATAGTCTTCGGAGCATCCTCAGCATAACCCAGGCAGGAGAGAGAGGCAAATGTCAACCATAAATAGTCTGTTGTCAGTCAGTCAACGCCAAATGGTCTTTTATAGAGACAAGATCTGAAACTGAATGTTCTAGATAAGAAATGCTGTAGCCATGCACTGCACGTACAAAAGAAGGTTTTCAAACATTTATCAAAGTAAAACTTATCTATAATCTGCCCGAGTAACCGTTTGTGGACCGCTTGGCTACGTCAAAAGTAATAAATCGCCTTTTCTTGTGGCAAATTTCTATGTTCACGATGCAAGAATGAAAACAATCATTTAAAATGATTCATGTGGGAAAAATAAACCAGAGTTTACGCACCCCAATCAGAACCATAAACAGGTCTGGATGTGAATCAGGTCTACTAACTGCAAACTTCAGTCAAACACACATTTAACAGTTTCTGGATGTTGGCATAATAATTATCTTCGACAAGGAGAGAATGTTTTCAGTAGCGTTGGTTTGTCCGTCTGTCAGCAACTTTACAGAAAAAGTTCTGGACGGATTGACCTGAAATCTTCCGCAGCCGTGTGTCTCAGTCCATGGAGGAACCCATTAAATGTTGGTGGTGATCCGGATCACCTTCTGGATCCAGGAATGTTCTGAAGGATCCTTTATAACACTGTGAGGTCGGCCATGTTGGAAAGGCTGTTGATGAGGCGTGAGTGCCCCCTTGTGGCAGAAGTGTGCAGCTGAGCTACTGAGCACATGATGTCAGGATGCAGAAATGAAACTTCTGAGCATCAGTGAGCTGCTTGGCGGCAGTCTGCATTCTCTGAGTGCTTTTCTAGTTGTTCATATGATGGTTCAAGCCTCTATAAACAGTCCATTATGTAAGACAACAGCTGAATCTGGTGTTTACTGTGGTGTGATTAAACTGTGATGCTCGCTGGAGCAGATAGCTGCGCTCATGGTTCATTACGGTTGTTGTTTTTTCTGGTTTTATAGCTTGTGCATGTGTGTGTGTGTTTAAGCCTGCGCCTCATTATGCAGCTTCTGAGAGCTTCTTTGTGGTTCTGGCTGGCACACTTCAGGCCGTACATTCTCCATTCTCCTGGGGAGTGTCTGCATGTGATAGCAGGATTTACGACCAACCGTGTTACTTTTTCTGTCAGTGTTAGACTGCCCTGGAACATTTTTACCTCTTAAGTCCTATTGCTTATTGGATGATGTGGTTAGTATAATATAGGGACCACATGTACAGGGAGTGCAGAATTATTAGGCAAATGAGTATTTTGACCACATCATCCTCTTTATGCATGTTGTCTTACTCCAAGCTGTATAGGCCCAAAGCCTACTACCAATTAAGCATATCAGGTGATGTGCATCTCTGTAATGAGAAGGGCTGTGGTCTAACACATCAACACCCTATATCAGCTGTATTAGGCAAACATAATTATTAGGCAACTGCAACATCACTGGAGTGCCCAAAAGCACAAGGTGTGCAATGCTCAGAGACATGGCCAAGGTAAGAAAGGCTGAAAAACCACCACCACTGAACAAGACACACAAGCTGAAACGTCAAGACTAGGCCAAGAAATATCTAAGCTGATTTTTTAAGGTTTTATGGACTGATGAAATGAGAGTGAGTCTTGATGGGCCCATGGCTGGATCGGTAAAGGCCAGAGAGCTCCAGTCCCACTCAGACGCCAGCAAGGTGGAGGTGGGGTACTGGTATGGGGTCAGAAGAGGGACTTGACAGGCTCCGAAAAGTCAAAAATAGTGAGATATCTTGCAAAGGGATGCAGCACTCTTAAAATTGCCAAGCTTCTGAAGCGTGATCATCGAACAATCAAGCGTTTCCTTCAAAATAGTCAACAGGGTCGCAAGAAACGTGTGGAAGAACCAAGGCGCAAAATCACTGCCCATGAACTGAGAAAAGTCAAGCGTGCAGCTGCCAAGATGCCACTTGCCAGCAGTTTTGCCATATTTCAGAGCTGCAACATCACTGGAGTGCCCAAAAGCACAAGGTGTGCAATACTCAGAGACATGGCCAAGGTAAGAAAGGCTGAAAAACCACCACCACTGAACAAGACACACAAGCTGAAACGTCAAGACTGGGCCAAGAAATATCTCAGACTGATTTTTCTAAGGTTTAATGGACTGATGAAATGAGAGTGAGTCTTGATGGGTCAGATGGATGGGCCCGTGGCTGGATCGGTAAAGGGCAAAGAGCTCCAGTCCCACTCAGACGCCAGCAAGGTGGAGGTGGGGTACTGGTATGGGCCAGATGGATGGGCCCGTGGCTGGATCGGTAAAGGCCAGAGAGCTCCAGTCCCACTCAGACGCCAGCAAGGTGGAGGTGGGGTACTGGTATGGGCTAGTATCATCAAAGATGAGCTTGTGGGGCCTTTTCGGGTTGAGGATGGAGTCAAGCTCAACTCCCAGTCCTACTGCCAGTTTCTGGAAGACACCTTCTTCAAGCAGTGGTACAGGAAGAAGTCTGCATCCTTCAAGAAAAACATGATTTTCATGCAGGACAATGCTCCATCACACGCATAGAGAACCTGTGGTCCCTCATCAATTTGAGATTTACAAGGAGGGAAAACAGTCCACCTCTCTGAACAGTGACTGGGAGGCTGTGGTTGCTGCTGCACGCAATGTTGATGGTGAACAGATCAAAACACTGACAGGATCCATGGATGGCAGCTTTTGAGTGTCTTTGCAAAGAAAGGTGGCTATATTGATCACTGATACTGTTTTTTTGTTTTTGAATGTCAGAAATGTATATTTGTGAATGTTGAGCTGTTATATTGGTTTCCCTGGTGAAAATAAATAATTGAAATGGGTATATATTTGTTTATTGTTAAGTTGCCTAATAATTATGTTTGCCTAATTCACCTGATATAGGGTGTTGATGTGATTAGACCACACCCCTTCTCATTAAAAAGATGCACATCACCTGATATGCTTAATTGGTAGTAGGCTTTGGGCCTATACAGCTTGGAGTAAGACAACATGCATACAGAGGATGATGTGCAAAATACGTTTTCCTTCCCAATAACTGTGTTTGTAATAATTTATAAAGCATTAAAGGACAACTCTCTCTTTTTTTCAACCTGGACCTTATTTCTAGGCGTTTATACATGCATTTACTAACCGGTAAAGTTGATGCATCACTTTAGGTCCTTGGGAAGATATTACATTGAGTCGTCCTTCAGTGTACGTCCTGTGAAATTGCAGAGATGGGGCAACCGCTCTATAAGACATTATCTGCAGTAAAACTCCTTGATTTCATCAATACTTTAAGTAGAATGAACGAACAAATGAGTACTATTGTCCTGTGAGTTCAGAGTATCACAAATTGTGTTTTAGTTGTTGTCTGGGTAGTAGCTGCTCTTCTCAGCTGTACTATGGAAGCCTGCATCGTGAACGCGCTGCCCTGAAAAGTGTGTAGAACACCCTGATAACTAACAGAAAGATAATTCTGGACTCACAGGACAATCGTACTAGTTTGTTCATTCATTCTACTGAAAGTATTGGTGAAAATCAAGGAGCTTTTACTGCAGATAATGTCTTATATAGTCACTGCTCTGTCTCCATCATCATACTGGATGTACACTGAAGGGCAACTCAAGTTGTATCTTCCAAAGGACTCAAAGTGATGCAGAAACTTTACAGGTGAGTAAATGCACGTATAAACTCCTAGAAATAAGGTCCAGGTTGAAAAAAACTAAAGTTATCCTTTAACTTTGGAGTCCGGGTGATCAGGGTTTCACCAGGCATATGGCCTACTGTATATGAAAAATCCGTAAATGGCATTTTCCCGCAGCAAGAAACATTTGTTTTGGACAACATGCGGATACGCTGCAAGTTCTTAAAGCATTGGTAATGGCTGTCTGTGAGTTTTTCCATTTTTTAATGAGCATAATGATGGGAAGCATATGAGCAGATGTTATGCAATACGCAGTACTTTGACATCATATCTGCTAGATGTCTGTGAATTTTAGTCAAATCTCAAACTTCAGTTAACCCACGCGAATGCGCAACAGAAAAAGCAGACGTTGGGGGGTAATTTATTTATTACATGTGGTCCCTAGGTAATATTAATCCCGTCAGAATTTAGATTAACATTTTTCAGCTATTATTCCGCCTTTCCTTCAGATTTACCTATTGCTGTATATGTTGTAAAGTGAATTTGTCCTCTCTCTCTATAGGATGCCATCATCCTGCACCATTATGAGGAAGTCCTCACATCTTCTGCCACCATGTGAAGATAAACACCTGAAGAGCCTTAACAAATATCCAGCACTTTGAAGACCAGCATTAGCACTGTGGACACAGGAGGTGTGCCATGAATAGATGATTCAGGACCAGAACAGGTCCCTTTGATCCTCTGCTTATTCACATTTGCCATTTTCCACATTGGTGGCTACAAGCGGAATTCTTCATTTCTGAGCTCGTAAAATCCCACGAGAGTGGAGATGCCGGTTCTGCTGAAAGCCGACCCCTCCTCAAGCTCCAAGCAGGAGCTCCTGGACATGCAGGACTGTCCTCTCAGTGGGGGTCCGTCTTTGGATACCCTGAGTGCCATGGATTCCCAGACAGGCAGCCCTGTAGGTTCTGGTCCTGGAAGCCTGGGCAGCCCCGGAGCTGATGACTCCATCCAGCCCCGCATTTTTACCGGGGCTTCGATGCTCCCCGGGCAGTTGTACGGGGTGGACACACAGGCAAACACAGAGATCCGTATGGGCTTGAAGCGAATCTCCACAGACTCAGATCAGCTGTGTGGCTGGGGGGCTCTAACACCCAAAGTGATCCAGGTTTTCAACACGCCTCGGTGGGTGTTGTTGTTCCTGTGCATGGCCTCCTTCCTCCAGGGGATGATCATCAACGGCTTCATCAACACCGTGGTCACGTCCATCGAGCGGCGCTTTGACCTGCGCAGCTACCAGGCCGGACTGATCGCCAGCTCCTACGACATCGCCGCCTGCATCTGCCTGGCCTTCGTCAGCTACTTCGGTGGGATTGGACACAAGCCACGCTGGCTAGGATGGGGGGTGCTCATCATGGCACTGGGCTCTCTGGTGTTTGCCTTGCCTCATTTCACCACCTCTCCCTACGTGGTCAGCCTGCCCGAGCAAACAGGAATGTGCTCTGCCAACCATACCAACAAGTGCCGGGACAAGGATGGTGGAGGACTGTCCAGTTATCGCTTTGTGTTCATGCTGGGCCAGTTTCTGCACGGGATCGGTGCTACTCCCCTGTACACATTAGGGGTCACATACTTGGACGAGAACGTCAGCTCCAAGTATGCTCCTGTTTATATAGGTGAGTCCCGTCAGATGTGCAGCATGGCGACCGCTCACTCTCACGCAGGGTTTGGTTGCTTATTCAGTGTGATTGTACGATGAGCAGAAATAAGGCGCTTTCTGACTGTAGGAACCTTTTGGAGTTCCTAGAACTTTTTCGGGAACCAGGCCGTTGGTTTGCGCATTCCAACACATAGGAACTAGGGACCTCGGCCCTCAGTTCCTAGAACCTTTTTAGCTCCTACTCCGAGGCAGGGTCTTGTCGGGGTTCCAAAAGAACTGAAATACGTAGATGTTTGGTGATTGGTCAAACTGGCAAGCCCCGCCCCTTGCGTGATCTCCGCTTCTTCTGGCCTTGCCATATTTAAAAAAATCCCACAGCTTTTTACCTGTCTACCAAGATCGTAATACAACAAGAAGTACAGGAGTGTACTAATTCATTATTAAATCAATCACAATGGTACACGTCCCGAATCTAGAACTATTCTGAAATGACCAAAAGTAATTATTTTATACTAATTTAATGACCCAAATACAGCTGAAAAAGTGTGGCAGTAGAATCTGCCGCCACAGATTCGACACGACGGACCGTCCATCAAAGTGTCCAGGCGTACTTCAACAAAAGGTAAACAAGGGAAAGGAAGGGAAAGCTGGTAAGTTAGCTTTTATAATAGCTTTGAATAAAAGAGATGGAAAACCCAAATACAGTTGCAAATTGTGTCAGTACAATCTGCGCCACTTTAGTGGACGAACCCCGGTTCGCGTACTTCAACAAAAGGTAAACAAGACATTAATAGGGCAGCTTTCCAACAGGGAGCTGTTCCGTTACGTGATACAAATGACTGTGATGATGGAAAGCTGGTAAACTAGCTTTATGATAGCTTTAAATAAAAGAGATGAGAAACATCAGTTTTGTATCAGATCTGCTGGGGCATAAATGTGTCTCTGTTGCAAACGATTGCGTCAAACATGGTCCCTATCAAGGTCCTCCCTCACATACCAATGCAAACTGATGGGGAAGGTAGTTCTGATAACTGAACTCGAGACGGGTAGTTATCGGAACTGCATTCTTAGAACCTCTCTGTCCAAACGTGCCTATAGTGATTCATGCAGAAAAGAAGGACAAATACTTAATAGTAATGTCGTTCCCTCGTGTTCTTCGAGCATGTTATCATAGGGTGTGTTGTGTTTGAATTGATTGATTCCAGGGTTATCAAACTGATCGTCTGATCTTTCATTCTTCCATTGATTTAAAGGAATAGAACACCCGCAGAATGATGTACGTTCGTTTTCTCCTCATCCTCATGCTGAGCACAACTCTGGAGCACTTTTTAACATCTCAAATGCAGCCAGAGATCAGACAGGTTTTCGTTTCCCCCAACTTTCATATAATGGAGGTGACCAGGGCTCAAACCAAAAAGGTCCATAAAAGTCCACAAAAACTTGTCAATATTCCTTCATACTGCTCGTCCAATGTAATCCAAGTGTCCTTAGTTGGTCGCATCCAAAATTTACTGGAAACCACATCATTTAGTAGATTTTTATAGCTTAAACAGCAGTACATCTAGCTGCCGCAAAGCGTGCCCCTACAAGTTCACAAGGTTTAGAGGCAACGACGACATTCCGAAAAAGAAAGCAAATATGGAACAGAAGCTTCTGTATGAAAGAGATGATGTGGTCATTTTTCTGATTAAAAATGTTAATTAAAATTACCCACCCCCTTTCTGTTTTTATTCTTTATATATCTATTTCCACAAATGGAATGGTACCCTAGATGAGGAATATCCTAGACATGACAGACAATTAGAAAAAGCAGGGCCCCTTTTGAGTAAATGGTCTTATGTCATGGAAAACAGTTCAAACTACATCATTGAAGTGTAGAGCAAGTGTGTGAAGTGAAAATTTGTTCCTAAAATTTATTCTGAAATGGCATTTGATTTTAGAAAGGTCCTTTTCAATGCAAGTCAATGTGGCACAGATTGGCACTAAGGAGGAAATGAGGTGCATTTGTTTTAGAGACCTTAGAAAGAGTTAGACAACCCATCTTCTAGAATATCATGATTCAAGCCAAAATGCACACCTTGACCAAGTTTTGTTATTTGCATTTGTAGAGAAAAAGTAACAACATAAAAGGTCGTTCACTCTCCCTTCGGCAGCTTAGGGTGCTAAAAACCTTAACGATGGAGTAAGCAGATGTAGTGAAGATGGTTAAAGCAGGGGTGCCCAAGTCCGGTCCTCGAGAGCTACTATCCTGCAATTTTAAGAACATACTCTCTCACGCACACCTGAAGCAAATGGCTAATTCCCCGATGCACACGTTTTTTCAGCTCTGCAGAGACTGGTAACGAGATATATTTATTTGATTCAGGCGTGTTGGAGAGTGTATGAGGACTGGACTAGGGCACCCCTGGGTTGAAGTTTATAAGCAAGCTTGAATAGGTGAGTTTCTCATGTCTCATGTCTGTATTTATGATCATGAGCTGACATGTTACCAGTATTCTGCTCCAGCACAGTTTCATGCAGTCCGCCACATTTTATTGTGTCAGAATTTAATGTTTCTGTTTGAACTCACCAGTCCTCCCTCTTATGCCAATTATACAACAAAGATAATTCATATGTTCACAATGAAATGGCTTAACATTTGTGTGCGCACATACTGTATGCAAACACTCACAGTCTTAGACCAGTTAAACCTTTACTGGTTTCATGATGATCAAGCAGCAGCTCGTTTCCAGCCTCTGAGACTGGAGGCCGTCCTGTTTCACAGAGATGTGCGACCCAAGGAAGTGTTCCCATAAAACCACAAACACAACACAGCGTCTCATTTTTCTTCTGAAACACAAACTGTCTAGAAACAAAGTCCATGAGAAGAACAATGGGGCCTTTTAACCTGCGGGACGGGAAAAGTGGGAAGCAGGACGTAAACATTGCAGTCATTGTACTCACACCTTGGCTCACTATCTGTGGTCTCTCATTCTCCAGGGATCTTCTACACAGCAGCCATTGTGGGTCCGGCGGCGGGCTACCTACTGGGAGGATACTTCCTGAACATTTACACAGAGATCCACCTGACGTGAGTCCGGCAGAATGGACCCCAGCGCTAGAAAATGGATGATTCTAGAAGAAAATATAGAATAACTGTGCCGCACATGCATAGCACAGTTATCTGTAATAGATGTGGATTATTGTGTATTAAAAGTCAGATTTCATGACAGCCCTGTCCCCAATACTGCTGCTACGTACTAGATGATATACCATTGTGGACAGACTTAAAACAACTGGATACACTAGACTCTGGAAGACCAGGGGCCTCATTTATAAAGCTTGCTTACAAAGGTTATACTAGTTTTGGATTTTTAATTAGTTTCAGTTTCTATTTAGTTTTGACTTTTCATCTTTCAATTCAGTTAGTCTTAGTTTTTTTGAGCATGTTTCCTAGATTTTATTAGTTTTTCATTTTTTTGGAAAATGCTTAGTTTTGGTTCAGTTTTTATTAGTTTCAGTGTTAGTTTTAGTTTTGGGTTGTTTTTTTTTTGTTATTGTTTTCTAAAAAAACTACCATTTTTATTTTTATTTAAGTAAACGGAAATGTTTTTTCAATTTTAGTTTTTGTTTTTTTGTTACTTTTAGTTAGCTATAATAACCTTGTTGCCTACGCAGGAAACAAGCCTGAAATTGATTTTCCACTCAAAGTTTCTGATTTATAGAAATGAACCTGACGGGAAAATGTGTGTACCTGTACACAAACTCTGAACCTGCGCACGAACAGTTTGGAGATGGGAAACTGGCGGCGCCGCTGGTGAGATGATGAACTTCAGCCACGTTCATGCATTTAACCATCATATCAGACTGTAGACTCTTGTAAACCCCCGTCTGGTCTTGTATAGTACTCGCCTCATTTAAGAGAGCTACAGTACATCTGCTGTTACACAGAGATGGAACTTACCTGCACACCTGTAACCAGGTGTGCAGCTACAGTCTATTTGTAATTACTGAGTAAACATAAATACTGCAGTGACACTCGTGCATGATGCTTCACACCACCGTCTGCTATCTGGGGGGGGGGTTCACCAACACCAACTCTCTGCTATCTGGAGGGGTTGCCAACACCAACGTCTGCAATCTGGGGGGGGTAACCCCAACACCAAGGTGTCTGAGGGGGTCACCAACACCACCGTGTGCTATCTGGGGGTCACCAACACCAACTTCTGGTGTCTGGGGGGTCACCAACACCAACGTCTGGTATCTGGGGGGGTCACCAACACCACCGTCTGCTATCTGGGCGGTCACCAACACCAATCTGGGTGGGTGTGCGTGTTTGTGTGTGTGTGTGCGTGTGTGTGTCGGGGGGGATTCACCTGTGCAAACTTCCAGGGAGACTGTAATTTAAAAAGGGGAAATTGCTTGGACGTTTGCGCACGCGCGGTTTTATGAATCTGAATGTTTTTCGGCATGTAAACTTTAGGTTTTTAGCGCACGTACACTTTTAGTAAAGATCCTACACACAGTTTTATAAATGAGGCCCCTGGTGAAGGTAGAGCTGAAAACTGACTGAGGTGTGTTAATGTGGGATGACGCATCCGTGTGTGTGTGTGTGTGTGTGCTACAGGACAGAGATGACGCCAGAAAACCCTCACTGGGTGGGAGCTTGGTGGATTGGCTTCTTAGCCGGAGGAGCAGCTTCTCTGCTGGTAGCGTTCCCCATCCTGGGTTATCCACGACAGCTTCCAGGTACGCCTGTTAGACCGCCGCAGCTGTGATGGGCAGATGTGGTCAGATCATCATCCTGGTTTCTCTGCAGGCTCTCAGAAGCATGTGGCCATGCGAGTGTCGGAGGCCCACCAGCTGAAGGATGGCAGCCACACCACAGCGTTAGACCCTCAGTTCGGCAAATCAGCCAAAGACATGCCGAGGTAAGCACGTCCCTCTGGTCTGAGGTCGGTGCATGAAGTCGGTAAATGAAGTTATTTCTGATTCAACTCAACTTATTTTCATTTTGTCAGTGCAAATTGAACATTTCTATTTGGGTCAAGTTAATTAAAAATGTTCCACTACTTTGATGCTGTGAGTTTGAACACTTTACTTTGCAGTATTATTCTTTTGCTCTTTATGCAAATTTAATCAGTTAAAGTTTGCACCAGAGTGAATCCAGAGTCTGTGATAGAAGAGCGACACAATTTATAGGTAAGATATGTTAGTTCTATCTTGGACAGTACCTACCATTAAATATGGTGGTGAGTTTATCTCCTTGAACTGTCCTTCACACTCATGATGCAACTTTAACGTCCAAACTGAACAGAATTTCTGAACAACTTCCTGTGAATGTGAACATAACAAAGACAGTTAACACAAAACTCAAATTTATAGGATCACAAGCTTAAAAGGGTAATTTCCTGTTGAATTTGGTTTCCCATGAGCCTTTGTGCTCCATAAAGGCTATGTTGAGTAAAAATAGCCCCCTTTGTTGCCCATGCATGCTAAAGCTGAAGCAACTTAATGATTTTACTAAGAGTGAAAGGATAAACTGATGTTGGATTAGAGAGTGGGGTTTGTCATGAATCTCAGAGAAGCTGATAAACAGTCAATCTTATGAAGACGTCGAGCTGAAGCATTCATATACACAAGTCTCCGACAGATGACAGATGGAAATGTTGTGGTGACTAGCTGCTTTTTTTGCCTCAAAAGAAAAAGAAAGTTTATTTAGAAAGAAAAAGGACAATTATTTTTAGTTTCTTCACAAGATTATCTATATGGGGCTTGAAAGTGAGAGACTCATCAAGCCAGATACCAGCGTATTTGTAAGAGTGAACTAGTTCTGTAACGGTTAAATGTCACAATAAAAATATTTTTTTTTTTTTTAAAGTGCAATACTCAAATCTAGTAAAGAAATTTTCTCCTAGTGACTGTTACATCAGCAGGTATAAACAAAAACCTGAAGTCTTTTTTGAGTCCAGACAAAGTCCCTGATGCGCTGAACAGAATTTGGGATAACCGACAATCATGTATTGAAGATAAAAGGCACGCAGCTTTTCTTCCCATCAACGACAGGCACAGTAAACGGTTCACTTCCTCGTACTCACCGCACCAGATAGTTCTATGGTAGGGTTGCCACCTCTCAGGAAAAAAAATAAGGGACACCCATGACAGCTCATTACCTAAGATGTGACCACCACTGGCCCGACACCCGTGGTGCGGGGCCCCCACAACAGCGCTTTATTTGGTGCTGGTGCTTTTAGGAAAAGAGTGATCAATAAAGCAAATGGTCACATTTAAAGCCGGAATTGCTGCAATGAACACATTTAGAAAGTGCTGTTTTTCAGGCTACATACGTTGTAATTACATCCATCCTTATTTAAAATACAGTGAGGAAAATATAACAGAGTGCCATAAACACAAAACTTAGTCATTGCATTATCAATAAAACCGAGTTAATGAGGGACTGTCATGCACATATCACATGCAGCACCAGCACCCAAAGGAGATCTGTTTGTGTGGAGTGTGCAACCATTAACTTTTAAAATATAGAACTTAGGTAACTTAGAGTGGGACATATATTAATTAAACTGAACAGGTATTTTCTGCCTCTTATGACTTGAAAGAAAGTCAGGTCATCCAGGCAGTTAAACCACACCAACAAGAGAATTTATGAAGTCATAACTGAACACTGTATTCCTCAAAACAAACATTTTGACACAGAAAGCTCTACATTTTTCTATATCTAGGAAACTTGTATATATATTCTAATAATAATCTTGTAACAATATTTATCTATCAACTGTTAATTCATTAGTATAATTTGTTTTTTAAATAAACATATATATTTATATTAGCTACTACTACTATTGCTTACTGTATCTATTAAATAAATGATCATTCATTTAACTTTAATCAATCAGCTAACCAAACCTGTCTCCTAAAGTCGGCTCTGTCCATGAGCTGTCATCTTCTGATAAACTGATCCTGAACGGAATGTGATGTGATGTCATGACTGATTCAGTCTCAGGAGATGATGAGGGGATGAAGATGGGACACTCACGTTTAGCAAAGAGTATAGATACCAAGAGGCGACACTCTGCTGTGTTTTTGGAAACATGTGTCCACCATTTTGGGCTGAAACACACCTCATTCTGGATATATGGGTATAAGTGGACAAGTGTATATTCTCAGTAATTGTTTTTTTTTATTCTCAGTAATAGTTGTTAGAGCCATTTGATTGATCTTAGATTATTTTCTTTTTAAGTTGAACGAGGATCATGCTGGTCTTTTGGTTATATGGTCCTCATGTAAGATGTGGAACTATTAAAGGGTTAAAGCACTGGGCTTACCTGACTGCAACAGGTAACTGGAGAAAATGACTTCTTTGAACTGGTGGATTACTGCACCTTGTAGATGCCAGCAGGACTATGAATTTTCAGTTGTGTTGCATTGGATTAAATGTTTTTTGTTCCAAACGTTAAACTGTGCCTTGGATTACTCATTTGACTTTTAAAGCTTATTGAAAGGACACTTTCGACATCTACCTGGAAATGGCATACAAGAAGACATTACAATATTTATGCAAATGATTGGTTTACAGGCCAAGATTTTGTCATTTAACTTGTATTATTTTTTAAATAGTTTAATATATATTAATATAAAAATGTTATAATTTAATTAAAATAAGATGATAAATTTTGTAATATGATTATAACATAGGCTTTTTGAGCTGTACTATATCTCCAGGATTAGTGGCGATTGTTTAAAACAGCCTATTCGGATAGTTTGGAATGATTTCTGAATAAAAATGAATTCAGTAGAACCACTGGCGGTGGGAATGGATGTAATTACCTTCCACTTAAAGCAACCCTTACCGATGTTGCATTCTTACACTATTTTTCTAACAGGGTAAAATGCTGTGAATGAGGTAATGGAACTCTAAAATACAAGACAGACCCACCATTAATCAAAATAAAATATTATTCCAATCTCTAAATATTCAATGAAAACTACAACCAATCCTTGAAGTGGGGTGCACCTCTAGGATTGTCCAACGGACCTGCCTGTCAGACCTTTGATTCTGCATTGGGAGGTGGAGGGAATGAAGGGGTGTGTCTTAGGAGTGAGGGCGGGACTGTTTATATTCAAATAATCTTGCTGTGCTTTCTGAAATGCAAGATCGGTAAAGGTTGCTTTAATAGGCTGCTATGTGTTAATGTGTTTTAACAATAGTTAGGAAGTTTTAAGCTTTTTAAAATGACGTAGCTCTGTTTTATTAGGTCTGTACAAAACAGATAAGCCGCTTATTTCAGTCCAAAATGGCGGATGAGCATGGGGGACATGTTGCAATGTAGCGTTCTGTTGAGTGTTGCCTCTTGTTCTAGACTCTTTGCGTTTAGGTCGTCTTCACGGTTCTCACGTGCCTGCAGTGCTGCTTTTCTGATGCGTGATGATGTCTGATGTCAGACAGTCCAGTTTTTGCTTTTGAAAACATGCTGGAGAATCAGGTGTGGACGTTTTAAAAGGCGCAGGTGCTGTGAGAGCGTGCGTGACAGCAGCACACGCAGGCGTGCAGGTACAGACAACCACACAGGAGGATGCTGCGTAGATCCTGCTGTTTCTTTGCTGGCTTAAAGATTTCTTGTTTTATTTTGCTCAATATTGTTACATTTAATGTGTAACTGACATGTGTGTTGAACATTTATGGAAATACGGGACAAATCGTGTCCCGTTTTGATTCAATACGGGACCCTACGTTTAACTGTCAATTAAATGATGATTCCGTATTTTACAGGACGGGTCGCAACCCGAGTCAGTGCAGATGGAAACTTCGTCCGGGGTGTGGAACGTTTTTAGGGTCCTGCAAAAAAGTAAAAACCTCTTTGCAATATTTGAGAAGTTTTTTTTTTTTAGAAATGTAGGCGCTTCCATAGTTTTTAATGCAATATTTGTTTTTTGCGAAATTCTAGGTTTAATGGAAACCCAGCTAAAGTCAGAGAGGTCCCAAAACTGAACCCTGAGGCACTCCATATGTGATCTGAGAAAATTAAACACAAGGTTAATCTAAACAGAGGAAATGTACTGAAACATAGGCCCGACTGAAAGAACCAACTTTTTATGTACCATGTGTGGGATCTCAGGCGATGATGTCACTATACTCATGGAATAACAGCCACTGCTGTTGGTGCTACGCCAATCAGTTAATCTTCCTCTTTGTTTCTACAAGCCTGCAGCTGATGACTCCACTGCTCTGTAACAAAGAAACAAACGGTCAGGAACGCGATTAACCTGCCTGCTTTCACAGGAAAAAGTTACACATGGACATCTTTCTGACACGTCTTGACACTTAGTGTCACGGTTCAATATTTTATTTTATACAAAAAAAATATTTCATGCCTATTTTTAAACATTGTGCTATTTCTCTTAACGGCTTTAGATGACGGTCATACTTAACACGAAGACCAAAGTAGCTCCAAACACCAGATCTGAATGTAGTAGAAACAGTAGTTGAACACAGATCCACTGAGTTTTCAACACAGAGCTCATTGTCAGAACACAAGTCGATAAAATAAAAGAAAAATTCTGCATTGTTCCATACACGATGAATGGTGGTCACGGTTCGGTACACACCTGTGTTGGACGGTTCAGTATAAACACATGTATGGTTGCACTCCTTATATACATTGGCCTGTGTGGATGATTGATCAGTGATCAGTGACAGAGCCAGCGGTGTGCTGCTGAGACGCTACGCTGTGCCTTATTTCACACATTGGAAGGCGGAAGAAGAAATAGTTCCTACTTATTCGAACAGTGTAGTTGGTTTCTACTGTGTTCGTGTTGATGACAACAATGAATAACATGATCTAACTTGAGGATCAGTTCTAGAATATCAGTTGTTGGTAGAGAAAGAGTCAGTATTTCACTATCTATCCGCATTCTCAGGTCTGTCTTCTCAGCTAAATGCATTTGAGCTATGATATTTAATTTATATCATTATGTACATAGCGGAAAAACACCGAGTCCAGACCTCGGTTTCCTCAATGGCAGCTATGGCCATGTTCATGAGTGCAGAGCAACTGTGTTTACGATGAGCTCACAGGCTGATGTCCTGTGTTTGTCTGCAGGGATTATGCAGGATTACACAGCACGTTACGTAACATGATACAGCCCTGGATTTACTGCATTTATCTGTGCTGCTTTAGGGACATCTGCCCACTGGTGAGATTACGGCAGGGTGCTTTAATTAAAGCAGGAAGCTGACGTTAGTGGTCCCTAACGTTACTCCCTCTCCCCCCAGATCTGTGCTGCTTCTCTTGAAGAATCCTCCGTTCCTCTGCCTGTGCTTAGCGGGAGCCACGGAGGCCACGCTCATCGCAGGCATGTCCACCTTTGGTCCGAAGTTCCTGGAGTCACAGCTCAGTCTCAGTGCCTCCGAGGCTGCGACGTGGTTTGGTAAGACCAGCGTAAGGAGAAAAATCATTCAGCACATGATGCAAAGGCCAGATCAGATGCTGTCCATGCAGCTTCCAGTTCGCTGTCTAAAGGCGGAGACGCACCGGACGAATTTTCGTCCGTCTGGTGTGGTCGTAGTCTTCTGAAGTTGGGTTGTGAGTCAGTTTGGTGTGCTCTGTGTCGTCGGGCGTCTGCAGCCGTCTCCAACACCGTCGGCGTTCTTTTCAGCTGATTGAATATGTGGAATCGGCGTCGGCCAGTCGTTCAAAGTGTAAAGGAGTTTCAATACCTCCTTACATAAACCCAACCATATAGAAAAATACTATCCACACAAACACATCCTTACAGACCTGCGTGCATGCCTACCAACATTCATAGCCACGTGCACTCAATATAAAATAATTCCTAATAAACTCTTGGTGCTCGGAGGTGATGCAAACAAACAAAGAACTTGATTGGTTAAACTTTAACATGACTGCAGTGTGACAGCACATGAACTGTCCATCCAGTCGTTACTGAACCCTGAAAGACTTTTTGTTCAACCTCAAAAGAAGTTGTTTCTCTAAATGGTGAGAACTCAGTCTCACTCTTCTTGGACTGAAGACCAGAGCAGCGATGCTAAACAGTCTTTCACCTGCTGCTGAGGCAGGTAAAGGTGTGTTTAGCTTCAGAGACGGCTGCACAAGACTGCTAGTGGCTGCTAGTTCCACTATAACAAAACAAAGATTGTCCATTGGCTATTATGTTCCTTATTTACATTACGTATTTTGTAACTAGTAACTAAGATGCTCAGGTAAATGTAATGGAGTAAAAGTATTGATTTTTCTCGCAAAATGTAGTGAAGTAAAAGTAAAAGTCATCATAAATAGAAGTAGTAAAGTAAAGTACAAATATAAAAAAATACTACTTAAGTAAAGTAACGAAGTATTTTTACTTTGTTACTATACAGTACTGCTCGCACTAGACTTCTAATATGGGGGGAAAAAGAATGGGAAAGGACATATGTCTGCTCCGAACCTGTAGCTGCACTTCCAACAACCAAGAAAGCATGTCATTGTTTTAGTGTAGGATGCACTAGATAGGCCGAAAACAAAGCCTCCATTCTAACCACGCCATCCAATGGCAGGAGAACTCCGTCACCCCTGCTCTGATCATTTAGGGAGACTTTCAGCACATTATACAACACCACCTTGTATTTACATATGCACCACACTTAACTTCTTACACCATAGACACTTGCATTCTGGCACACACTAGCATAGCACACATTCCATTCACACTTGCCAAGGCACCCATACACACCACATTAGATAGTATTAGATAGGGTTCATATGTTCTAAATAAATTCCTGTAAACGTGGTTCTCTGATTCTTGGGTCTCAGGTAAATTTGTCTGGTTGATAACCATTGAACCATAACAGGGCATATGCTGCACATGACCACTTCCACAAAAACATTAAAGCATAAACATTGTAGAAGGGTAATTTGAAGAATTTGAATTGATTACTGTGTACAAATATATCAGAAATTGCATTTTTACGGAATTTTGGTGTTTTGGGTATGAAGGAGTTAATGCCTAAATCTGAAATATAATAAAATGCAATACATCGATTTTATGTACATATCCACAATCATTGATAAACATTGTTAAAATAAAGCTTGGTACCTTTAGAGCAAGTAGGAATTGCCTTAACTCTATTTTTGGTGGATATTTAGTGCTTCGTGCATAAAGGGGTTAATGACTAAAAATGCTCAAGCGATATCACTGCGCATCATCTGGAATCCTTAAAAGGTGATCTCAAGCTCCAAGAATCACTTGAGAAAAAAACTTTTACCAACAAAACCGGGTTAAGCCCCCCGGCTCCTATGAGAAGTGGTCCGTCATTTCTGGTTTTTGGGGTCACAATATAGATCTGCGCCGCCTGCTGTCGTGGTGACATAATTTGCGCATGTGCAGAAGGTACACCCAGGTCTGGAGTCTGCTCCATGTGTTCTTGGCACTTTTCTCCCCATGTCGGCGAGACTGAAGCCGATTCATCGGCCCGACCCCATTTTCTGGTGACAACCGCGACGGTCGGCAGTCTGTCTGGTGTGTCTGCCCTAAAGCTGAAGCAGGGATGGAGGTGGAGCAGTGCAGGAGAGCAGTGGATGGTAACGGCGGCCCTCGAGCCCACTGCCACTGATGGCTGGCCCACCCGATTATTGACGGCTTTGACAAATGAGTTTTGTCTCATCGTGCAGACACATGCTGCTGTTCACAGCGCTGTGCTAAAGTGGGGTTTCATGATATTATCAGACACATAATTTACCTATGGCTAACCTCCACTCACTTGGACAAACAATCAAGATTTGGTGACAGGCGCTATGTGACATCTCGGGAGATGACAGCTGTCAACACGGACAGCAGACGCGGGATCAGACAGAAACCATCGCATGATAAATAAACATTTAAAGAAAAAAAACTAACAAAAAAAACATTCACAAGTCTGAAACTGTGAGTAGAAATCAGGCCTGTGAGTCTCTGGAATGCGACTAGTGCGCGCTCCCTCAGTTTCTTGCAGAAATTACTGCACGGCTGCCGGTGTTGTGCCAAAAAGTAATTAAACAGCCAGGGGCAGTACTATCCAGCTGCGGCCTGCGTCAGCGGAAGCCCCTGACGTGACAGAAGCCCCTGACATGACGTATGTGACGTAGAATCTTTACCAGAAGTGGCCTTTTTTTCTAAATAAAATTAATAACACTACTTCCCATTATGATGAATTATACAGAATGACTGATGAGAGTAATTTCAGCGTGGTCTTTAAGCTACCATTACCTCAAACATCTTAATATTTCCTGTGTTCCTGTAGTCTACGTACAGAGATGATATTATACGTTTTCCTTTTATTACATAGATGTAATCAATAACAAAAGAGTGTGTTCAGTGTGTGGTTTGGCTACTTTAAAGATCCAGAGGATCATCAAGGGAACTGCACATCAGAGAATCAAACGAAGGAATTTTGTATTTAATAAATAAACCCACCAGACATTCCCAGCTAACAGGAACATTCTGTGAACGTTCCCCGAACATTCCTATAGGGAATGTTTTCTAAATGTTCCCATTAGAAAACATTCTACACAACAGCTATACTACACCAGACGTATACTACACCACAGTTATACTACACTACACCTATACTGCACCACACCTACACTTTACCACAGCTATACTGCCCTACAAAGCAAAAAGGCAGTAACTGCACACAGTCCAAAACTGAGAAAAATTACTTCAAAGTTATCCTGTTGTCCAGCCAAAGTCATTGTAGGTAGAATAATGGACATGTGGCAATTTTGTTACTTTATAGTGGCTTATTCTTTGTACATATTAATATTCATATTTGATATGATGGTTTACCCTATTTTGCACTTACTGTATTCTGTCTTTGTAATACTTACCAAAAATGTGGCACCATACCAGGGAAAAAGGCAGTAACTGCAGGTTCTTCAAAAACCGTTTTCTCACAACTTGGGCTCTGGGTGTGTTAGATGCACTGTATTTGGACTTATTGGAACCATTTGCTTTCCTGAACATGGATATACCAATCTCAAAGTAATTTGACTATTTAAGGAAATGTTTCCCCCCAGAAGTTGTTCTCCAGGTGTGTCTGACCATTTGCTGAGGTCAGACACACCTGGATTCATCAGTTCATCCAGTCATGTAAGACATGAAACAAAGGTGCAGTATTAAGTTCAGGAAGTACTGGAGCTGTGCAGACAGTAAAGCCCATTGTCCACCTCTGCCATAATGTATCTGCAATTACTGACAACAAATATTAACACTGAAGCACTGCAAAACAACTTCACTTTGATGAAATATTTAGGCTACCTCCAATACAACAGAGCAAAACAAAATGCAAATAAATTCAATTTATTTAAATTCAAAATCATTTTGTCTTGTTTTTTCAAAGGCTTTTTAAGCAACAATGGGTGTTTTACGTGATGTAATACCAAGCAAAAGTACAGTAACTGACATGAAAACAAAGCAAGAAATGGATGTTACTGTATTCTTGCTTTGTTTTACTAGGGCTATTTGCAGTTACTGCACAAACAGCTACCATTTTTCTCCAAAATGACACACATTTGAGATAAGATATGTTGTCACATAACAAAAGATACCTTGAATGTCATGAAAATGATAATAACTCATTTTTGACCAAAAATGCAGTTACTGCCTTTTTGCTTTGTAGGGCAGTATACAGTGGCTTGCAAAAAGTATTCATACCCATGACCAAAACTAAATTGCTCAGAAAAGAACAAAGCAAAAGTGGGTTTCACCTTTTTATATGAAAGGAAATGACACAAACTCAACAATCCATCACTGTTCTTGTTCGTAAGCGCTCTTTACTATGAATAGGTTGCATAAGTTTGTATGTCATTGTTGCAAAAGTATTCACACTAAGTCATTAAGTCACAATCAGTACTTGGTTGCAGCTCCTTTGGCAGCAATAACAGCTACCAATCGCTTTGGATAGCCAGCAATGAGTTTTGTGCAGTGGTCCTTGGACAGTTTCGCCCACTCCTCTTTGCAATACTGCTCCAGCTGAGTCAGGTTACTTGGTGACCTTCGGTGGACAGCAATCTTCAGATCCCTCCACAGGTTTTCTATTGGGTTGAGATCTGGGTTTTGACTGGGCCAGTCTAGAACCTTCACTTTCTTCTTCCTGAACCATTCTTGTGTCACTCGAGCCGTATGTTTTGGATCATTATCCTGTTGAAAGGTGAACTTCCTCCCAAGCTTCAGGCTTTTTGCAGATTTGAAGACGTTTTCCTCCAGGATGTTGATGTATTTTGCACTATTCATAATCTCTTGCACACGGACAAGCTCACCAGGACCGGAGGAAGAGAAACAGCCCCATAGCATTATATTCCCACCTCCATGTTTCACGGTAGGGATGGTATGAGCTGGATCATCAGCTGTGTTAGCTTTGCGCCAAACATACTTCTTGGCGTTCAGGCCAAAAAGTTCTATTTTGGTTTCATGTGACCAGATCACACGTTCCTACGTGTGTGGTGGCATACTGCAAACGAGCCTGGAGATGTTGTTTCTTCAGATATGGCTTCTTCTTTGCAACACGCCCATAGAGACCTTCCTTGTGTAAAGTGCGGGATATTGTGGACTTGTGTACGTTAGTCCCAGCACCCTGGAGAGACTTCTGCAGGTCTTCAAGAGTGACGGAGGGGTTTGCTCTGGCTTCCCTGAGCAATTTCCTTTTGCCTTTTGCCGTGATCTTGGAGGGGCGCCCTGTTCTTTGGAGGTTCACAGTGGTACTGTGGCGCTTCCACTTCTGGACCAGTGATGCAACAGTACTTTTTGGCACATTGAGTGAACTTGTGATGGCTACATAGCTTTGCCCATCTCTATGCTTCTCTACAACTTTCTTTCTGAGGTCTTCTGAGAGCTCCTTGGACTTCATGACTGTTGTCTGCTGACAAGCATGGGATGACTGTGGACAGGTGACTATTGGGCACTAATTATGGGGAGCAATCAAGGATATACAAATCACCTGGGACTGAATACCGCCCTGTGACACTGTGAGGCGAGGCCGGATACAGGCATGGACAAGGAGGGGCAATGCCCCCCTAAATGCCATGACTGCCCCCCCAAACATGATGGCATGCAAAAATCCGAAAATGAAAAATTATTTCAAGGAAAATGGTCAGAGCGCATTCTTCTCTCTTTCTCTTCTCTCTCTCTCTCTCTCTCTCTCTCTCTCTCTCTCTCTCTCTCTCTCTCTCTCTCTCTCTCTCTCTCTCTCTCTCTCTCTCTCTCTCCCTCCCTCTCTCTCTCCCTCTAAGTAGCTACTGATTGGTAGCTATGGTAGATACATAGAAAGGGTGTGTCCAGTCGCTTCACTTTCCTCTGGTCAACCTGAGCTCCGCGTCTCACTCACAGTCACAGTCCAGCACACAGACATGCTGCCATTAGCTCAGCCACTGTTTTCGGATTTCTTCTGCCCTCTGTCACGAAATTATTGGTTGCTCTTTCTCTCAACGTGTTCTTGTTCTCTCTCTGTCTCTCTTATCGCTCTCTCTGTTGTCATTTGAACAGTCGAGTCACTATGCGCAGATTTCTGGTTGCTAAAGCTAAAGCTAGCACAGCGAAGCTGCTGGTAGCAGAGCTGCGGCATTTGCAGCAGCAGAGCGATCATTACTGCTCCTCCATAGTGACTCGCCACAAATTCTCACCATTCTAATGTAAGAGCTCTTTCTCCTCTTTGTCTCCTTCCACCGCACAATGCTACATGTGAGAAAAATGTAAGTTACTCTGGCTCACAAGAAGGCTATGACAACAGGTGTGAATATGGACGCATTTGTTAGGACTTTTAACACAGAAAAACAGACGTCTGATGTCATAATGACTGATAAGAGCCATGCTGTGTAAATAACAAAAGAAATAAAAATGACAAAAAATACACAAAAAGATAGAAATAAAAAGGACAGATAGATAGATGGATTTAAAAAGTAAAAAAAAAATAAACACACACACACACAAAAGATAATGTAGCCTCAACAGGACACAACAGACCTAGATATGGACGCATTTGTTAGGACTTTTGCAAGCAGATGGCTGATCTTATAATGAATAATATGAGCTACACTGTGTAAAGAACTAAAGAAACAAAAATGACAAAAAATATACACAAAAAAGAAGGCGAGATATATATATGGATGTATGGATGGATGTATGGATGGATGGATGGATGGATGGATGGATGGATGGATGGATGGATGGATGGATGGATGGATGGATGGATGGATGGATGGATGGATAGATAGATGGATAGATGGATAGATAGATAGATAGATAGATAGATAGATAGATAGATAGATAGATAGATAGATAGATAGATAGATAGATAGATAGATAGATAGATAGATAGATAGATAGATAGATAGATAGATAGATAGATAGATAGATAGATAGATAGATAGATAGATAGCCCGGGTAAATGCAGAGGTTCGTGTCAGGAAGAGAAAACAACATAAAACCTAATAAGACCAATCAAATAGATCAAAGAGAGACGGAGATGTGGATAGATGTACTGACATGATGATAGCATAGTTAGTTAGTATAGTTTTCTATGCATTTTAGGGGTTTGGGGGATTTGACACCCCCAAAATTTTCCAGCTGCGTCGCCCTTGCCCCCCCTTATATGCTACCTGCACCTCCTAGTGGGGCTGTCTAAATCCGGGCCTGCTGTGAGGCAATAGTTTATAGTGTGCAATCATTTTCGACTCAAAATAACATCTTTGGTGCAAGGGTGTGAGTACTTTTGCAACAATGAAATACAGACTTATACAACCTATTCATAGTAAAGAGTGCTTACGAACAAAAACAGTGATGGATTGTTGTGTTTGTGCCATTTCCTTTCATATAAAAAGGTGAAACCCACTTTTGCTTTGTTCTTTTCTGAGCAATTTAGTTTTGGTCATGGGTATGAATACTTTTGCAACCGACTGTACTACACAACAGTTACACTACACCACACCTATACTACATCACACCTATACTACATCACACCTATACTACACCACACATATACTTCACCACAAGTATATTACACCACACCAGTACCACACCACAGCTATGCTACACCACACTTATACTACACAACAGTTATACTACATTACACCTGTACTACACCGCACTTATACCACACAACACCTATACTACACCACACCTTTAGGACACCACAGCTATATTACACCACACACACACTTCACGACACCTGTACCACACCACACCTATAATACACGACACATATACTTCACCACAACTAACTACACCACACGTATACTACACTACACCTGTACTACACCACACCTATAATACACGACACATATACTTCACCACAACTAACTACACCACACGTATACTACACTACACCTGTACTACACCACAGCTATACTACACCACACCTGTACTACACCAGAGCTATACTACACCACACCTATACTACACCACACTAATACTACACTACACCTGTACTACACGACTGCTGTACTACACCACAGCTGTAAGACACCACACCTATTCTACATCACACCTATACTACACCTTATCTGTACTACACCACACTTATAATACACCACACCTTTACTACATCACACCTTTACTTCACCACGCCTGTACAAGCACACCTGATGATGCGTGGTCCAAACGGTGCAGACTGCAGCGATAATTACTGTAAAACAAGCGCGCCTGATGCAGCGTGGTCCAAACGGTGCAGACCGCAGAGATAATTACTGTAAAACAAGCGCGCCTGATGCAGCGTGGTCCAAACGGTGCAGACCGCAGAGATAATTACTGTAAAACAAGCGCGCCTGATGCAGTGTGGCCCAAACGGTGCAGACTGCAGAGATAATTACTGTAAAACAAGCGCGCCTGATGCAGCGTGGTCCAAACGGTGCAGACTGCAGAGATAATTACTGTAAAACAAGTGCGCCTGATGCAGCGTGGCCCAAACGGTGCAGACTGCAGAGATAATTACTGTAAAACAAGCGCGCCTGATGCAGAGTGGTCCAAACGGTGCAGACTGCAGAGATAATTACTGTAAAACAAGCGCGCCTGATGCAGAGTGGTCCAAACGGTGCAGACCGCAGAGATAATTACTGTAAAACAAGCGCGCCTGATGCAGCGTGGCCCAAACGGTGCAGACTGCAGAGATAATTACTGTAAAACAAGCGCGCCTGATGCAGAGTGGCCCAAACGGTGCAGACCGCAGAGATAATTACTGTAAAACAAGCGCGCCTGATGCAGAGTGGTCCAAACGGTGCAGACTGCAGAGATAATTACTGTAAAACAAGCGCGCCTGATGCAGCGTGGTCCAAACGGTGCAGACTGCAGAGATAATTACTGTAAAACAAGCGCGCCTGATGCAGCGTGGTCCAAACAGTGCAGACTGCAGAGAGAATGCAGAGAAGGACTGAGACGTGACTGTTGCTGCTGCTCTCGCAGGTCTGCAGGTCAGGAACATTTAACCTGCTGGGTTCATCTTCATCACCGCTCTCTTCTCTCCCCCTCAGGATACATGGTGGTCCCAGCAGGAGGGGGGGGCACCTTCCTGGGCGGCTACATCGTGAAAAGGCTGAACCTGCGCTGTCGAGGCATCATCCGTTTCTGCATGATGTGTGCGATGGTCAGCCTGCTCGCCATCTTCATCTTCCTCATCCACTGTCCCAACGTCCCCATGGCCGGGGTCACAGCACCTTACCAGTCTGGTCTGATGGGCCAGCACCAGCTGGACCAGTATAAGCAGCTCTACGACAAACCCGGCAAACTGTACAAGACAAACAGGTTTGCAGCGCTGATGTTGATGCTGGTTCACAGGAAGCTGACGTTGCTGCAGCTGGATGGACGTGAGCTGCTCAGTCTGCAGCTCGTCTTTACAGCAGTCCAGTTCTAACAGAAATCACCAGATACGTCTGCACGGAGCTGATGTCAGAGCTCAGCGTCAGGGTTTGGCTTGGTGGACATACGGATGCTTTCATGGAGTCCGAGCTCACGGGGAAACCGTCATTCCTCTGCTCTGTGTGGGGAAACCAGCTAGAACTGGCACCTTCTTTTAGTTCCTACTTCTCTGGTTCTTCAGCTCGACTTTACATTTATTTACATTTCTTTCTTTTATATAAAGATGTAGGGAAAGCAGGTGAAAACTAAGATATTATCATGGTACACAGGTACATGGTACTATATGGACAACTTGCACACAGAAAAAGACAACAGCACTACAGCAGATATTGATATTTACAGGTTTTGATGTGTTCCAGAGAGAATTTCTCCAAAGATGAACTTGATTACCAGAAAGATAATGCCAAAGGTGTTATGGATCTGTTAAGACAGCAAATCTGTATTCTCTATATTATATCATATTATTTTACATTACATTATATCATTCTATATTATATTATCAGGTGAGAGGCAGGTACGGTACACCTGGACAGGTCGCCAGTCTGTCACACAGGCAGACAACCTGAAACACTCACATTCACTCCTAGGGGCAGTTTAGAGCAACCAATTTACGTCACATTAAAATGACATCATATTAATGTTTTATTTCTGACGGTGCGTTCAGGCTGAATGCGGAAGGTTTACATGCAGTCTATGTAGATGCCCGTCCAGGAGCGTCTAACCTTCTTGAGTGTGTTTAGGGTGTCAGGCATGGCACGTTTTGAGCATTTTGCAAGGCCATAGATGGAAAATCTGAACTTTTGCCATTTTAACGCGGAGCATCAACCAGTCAGAGAGACGCGGCATGTCTCATTGCCGTGGCGCAGACACATATGTTCTGGCAGGACAGGAAATACCAAGGAGACCTTGGAGAATCTCTTCCCTCCACAGAGACAGAGGAGGATGAACCGAGATCTTAGTCTGGTCCTGGGTTTCTGAATGGTGGTTTGATGACCTGCTGGATTAATGAGCTTCATGCCGTCCCTATGTGGGACTGAAGGGTGGTAAACTGGGCCGGATAGGTGCCCACCCTCGCCACGCAGCTCCTGGAGGCCAGAGAACTATGCTGCTGAATCCACACACGGCACAGAGACGTCCGACAGCGTCGTTCTCTGGCCTCGTGGAGCAAATAAAGCCGAGCAGCTGCTCAGTTTCATCCGCCATCATACAAAGACACAGACAAAGGAAAACAACCGGGTCCTCCACCACACCCGAGACTAGACCAGCGGTTCTCAACCTTTGCCATGATGGGCCCAAGTTTCCAGTCCAAACTGGTCCAGGGTCCATTCATATTTAACACTGTATCAGTGCAATGATCATTTCTGGTTTATTTATTTAATAACTAAAGCAAATCCAGCTGCCTTTAACAGACTGAACCTGTAAAATGTGGCGTGATAAACATAAATAAGATCATATAAAAATATATTATGAGATGGTCACAAACACAATCACAGACACGTATAATTCATGGAATAAAATCAGACTCCTACAATAAATCAGAATTAGAATATAAACACAAAATCTACAGCATTTTCCTACAAAAAGAGGAACAACAGAAAAAACTGATGGAAACTGATTTAAAAAAAAATAAAAGACAGAAAATCGTGCAGTAATAGATCACATACTGCAAAAACAAATCATACCCAGTATATATTTTATATTTAGGGTGTGATGAGATATTTTGTCTAGAAATGAGAAAAATGTACTTGGTAAGATTTGAGTTTTTGCAGTGCATTGAAAAAAAGCTCATATTTAAATCTGTGAAAACCTGTATTTTATTTGTTCAGACAGGCCATTAAGCACAAAATTTCATTGAACGATTTATTTATTTAATCTTTTCTTAGAATTTTTAAAAGAACGTCCAAACATAACAGACATTTTTTGCATCAATATCTGATTTTCTTTCTTTATTTCTTAAAAATCCTTTCTTTCCACCGAGTGTTATATGTTTGTTTCTAGATGAAGCTTGCAGATGCTTCAAGGCTTCCGTTAGCATTAGCAATTATGTTAGCATTAGCTGGTGCTCTGACTTCTCAGCTCTGTTGTTATTTCCACTCACTAATTTGTAGTTATTATTAGGAGATTGGACTGGATTTTTTTTATTGGATTGGATTTTGTCTCTTTAGGGGCGGTTTGGGGCTACTTTTGTCTTCATTATTTAGTTTTAATTCTTTACAACGTTAGCTACAGGCTAGCAGCTAGCTGAGTGTCTTCTCCTGCTTGTTTGTTGAACTCTGACAAATTACCACCACCAAGTGGGGGGAGGCTACATTGCAACTCATCCGGTCATAAATAACTGTACGGTCCTCGTGGCCCTCTAGGTGGCGCTCGAAGCCCAAGCATGGTGAAGAATCACTGGTCTAGACGCTCTTGATGCGCGTCGACAGCGTTTTGGTCTCTGAATGTCATTGTCTGATTTTATGGTAACCAGTGTCAAACTTTGGGCTTCAGGTGGGTTTTTGCCACCAACAATGTGTTCGGTCTGAACGCACCATAAGAATGTGCAACGTTTTATTTTATTACTTTCCCC
The DNA here is from genome assembly GCA_023101725.1 of Atherinomorus stipes. Lineage (NCBI taxonomy): Eukaryota > Metazoa > Chordata > Actinopteri > Atheriniformes > Atherinidae > Atherinomorus > Atherinomorus stipes. The sequence goes on from JALJCO010009084.1 coordinate 38,688, forward strand.
TTATATTTGCATTCATTATTTTGTGTGTATTAATTAGTTAGCGGCTGGCAATGTTTACGATCACCCAATCATATCTTCTGAAGTGGTTAATATGCCTGTACACCGTCATCACCCATTGAACAGATGTAGTAACCACTATGTGTGAAAAGTTAAAATGATAAGGACTTTATTTTAATTTATCATAATTTTGTATATTTTGAAACAAATTGTGGACCATGAGAAGCTCAGTTTTGTGTTACTTACTTAGTTTTACTGGAGGAAAAGCTAATTGACGTCTTTGTTTCCCAGTAGTTTGTGGCGACATCATTCTCAGTTCCAAAGTGAGAAATGGTAGATTGATGTCTTGCCTCTCCTCCCCCCAGCTCTTCTCTGGACCAGGACCTGGTGGTGGACTGTAACGCAGCCTGCACCTGCGTGAGAGAGCTGTACAACCCAGTGTGCGGGGCAGACGGCGTTATGTACTACTCTCCTTGCCACGCCGGCTGCACCTCCATTAACCACACTGAGCAGTCTACGGGCAGACAGGTACAGCAGCACCAGTCTGTCCGGCATGCCGCGGCGTGACTCGGTGTCCAGCTTTTGTTTTCTCCTCTGAATCTTTCCCTACATCCACAGAGAAGCTGATGCTCTGGCACGTTCTGACTGTTTCAGGTGTTTTCTGGATGCAGCTGTGTGGTGGGGAACGCCTCCTGGGGTGAGGAGGGCTTCGCTCTGACAGGAAAATGTAGCAGCACCTGCCAACACATGCCTGCCTTCCTCTCGCTGATCTTCATCATCATCTGCTTCACCTTCCTCTGTAGCATCCCGGCACTCACAGCTACGCTCAGGTAGGCGGCCACCATGAAACCGATGAAACCCTGAAGTTTGATGCATCAGGAAGGCGTCTGGTAGAGGAGGAATTCCCATGTTTCGTCCTGTGAATCCCAGAAAAAACACTCGCTAGCTCAGTGGTTCCCAAACTCTTTTTTTCAGGGGCCCCCATCCCACCACCGATACCACACGCACCCAAACATTTACCATGAGACACATGACAAAATGCACTCCATTTGGGAGGGGGAGGAGGGGGGGCAATGCTTTTTGCGTCATCATTTGTTCATTACTACTTTAAAGAACATGCCCATTTTTAGTTAAAAGTACAAAAACTATACTTTTTATTAGGGATGTTTGATATAGGCTTTTTTTTTTTACCGATATCAGATATACCGATATTGTCCAACTCTTAAATTATGATATCCGATATAAACCGATACCAATATATGCAAAGAACTGTGAGGTTGTATCTGTCATATTTTGAGAAATACAACTATATTCTGCTTTGAGAGCAAAGATCCCAAAATGTTCTTAACTCAGCCAGAGGAGTTCATTTTGGACATCTGGCTGCCAGATATCAGATACTAGCAGGTATTATATACTACCATATATCAAATACTAGCAGGTATTATATACTACCATATATCAGATACTGGCAGGTATTAGCCAACATGTGGCCAAAGGGGGAATCATCACACTTCCGTGTTCCGAACTTCCGGTTTGAAACACTTAGACGGCCCACTTCCGGCCCAGTTCAATGTCCCTGCTTTACTTCGTAAATAACGTGAATAAACGCCAACCCTACTTAAATTTTCACAGATTCCAGACTGTAGTAATACTAAGGAAGAAGTGGATTAAAGCGATTCTCCAGAGTGAAGGGCCGAACTTTATAATAAAACAACGTAGCATGTTTGTTTGTAGCCGATGGGGCACAACACCGGCATGCTAGCATTAGCCAGCTAGCGTTTACTGTGACGTGCTTAACTTTGTGCGTCTTAGAACACACAAACATCTGAAAATCGGGTCTGTACCCCCCCCCCCCCCCGGTAAGCGTGATAATCCCCTATTCTAATGTTTCTGACAACTTGGTAACTTAACCAACAACTTAAAGGGCTGATGACACCTTTTTGACATTTGCTCCATGTTTTATTTACCAAAACGTTCTTCATGATGATCTATGTAATAGAAACAAGCGCAGCTGCATAGATGAGTTATTAGACAACATCGCTGCATTTCAGCATCTGACCAGACGTGATGTCTGCCAGGGAACGTTCTCAGCTCATTTAATATTGAAGTCAATGGCTTCATAGCAGTTTTTCAGTTTCTTTTCCAGATTTACAAACAGTAACGGCTCAGCCTTCTGTTGTATTGCCAGTTAATGTTTAAAAGCTCGCAAGTACAGCGTTAGTTTATTTAGGTTTCCTACAGATCCAGAATTTTATTTTGAAGAGGATAAAGCAGCAGGTCACCATCGTTGCTTCATCAGATCGGTCATATAGTTGCTGTACGGACAGACAGCTGCTGCTCGGTTATAACAGGACGTCTCCTTCATCAGATCTCCTCCAGCTGCTTCCAAAGATGCATCCTTCCCTCCATCCGCATCTTTAGAAACAGCAACTATTTAAAACTCCACTGTAACCATGAAAGTTGTTATCTTCTCATTTTTTAAAGGCTAATTATCCATGCGTCAGCCATGCGTTGACCAGGGCTAGCATGATGATGTGCCAGAACAGATAGATGTACCACCTTCGTGATCTCATGTTGTACTTGTACCTCGCAATACATCCATCGAGGAGGTCAACCCCCCCCCCATGACGGTGTTGTATTCTTTGACAACGTGTGGCTGGTTGACATCAATGAATGCCTTCTCTTGTTTGCTCCAGCGGCAAGCTTTGTCTCGTGGTTCCACTGCTGCTTGAGAAGAGATCAACGTGACTGATCTGTTGTCATGACATTTCACAATGGCCATGGACCCCTCTTTCTCCACCTTGACAGATCCTCTGCCTGTCTTGGCAAGACTCTTGTCATCCTTAAGCAGACATCCATAAGCGATTGTTGCGGAGTGTTCCTGTAATAAACAAGACGAGTGACAAAACTAAAAATCAAAAACAAGACAAGATACAGTACAAGAGAACAAGACAAAAGTAAGAATAGGATACTTGTGGAAGATGATTGTTTATGTTTTCTGTGTGTGTTTGTGTCTGTCACCTGTATAGAAGATCTGCCGTTGAAGAAGTTCACGCACCAGTGGTGCTGAAGAGAACAGGTTGTCAGCAAACACTTTATAGTTTTGGCCTGGTGGAAGAGTTTTACACAGCTTGAGCACCACGTGTCCTCCCATGCCAAGAGTAGTTTTTTTTCCCAGTGCCACCTTCATACACCTGGAAATCACAGAGGATTCCAGTGGAAGTGCAACGGACCCAGATCTTGAATCCCCAAGGGTGGGGCTTGCTCTTGACATACTGCCTTATTGGGCTTCGCGTTCCTCTAAAAGGCACAATTTGTTCATCAATAGAGTTGTACTCTTCTGGGATGATGTCAAGACATTGTTTGCGGAACATATTAAGCCATGGACGGATCTTCCAGCACTTGTCCCCTTCTTGTCTGTTTGCCGAATCTGTGTTGTCAGTCAAGTGAAGAGATGTGAGAAGGCTCTGAAAACGGTTATGTGCCATGTTATCAGTACCATGGCACACCTCGTATCGTTTTCCCAGTAGGCACGGTTTCCCGGAAGCTGGCAAAGACCCATGCGTAGGTACATGCCAATAAAGGATTTCCAGTTCCTTGACTGTGGTGTTCACATTCTTTTGTGTCCCACAGTTTTGGACACTGTACAGATTGGTTTGCTCCTTCAGTGACTCAACCATCTCCTCTGTAATGAACCTCTTGACGTACTGCAGGGAAGCAGAAGCTTGTCTGGAGGTGTAACACTCTCCTTTGAAGGTGCAGTCAGGGGCTTCAAATGGTTTCTTTCTCCATGAGAACTTAATTTTTTTGTCAGTAGGCTGTTTGTTGGTTGAGATACTTGGTTGAGGGTCTTCTTTTGGTTGAGGCACTTCCCCTTCTGGTTGAGGTACTTCTCCTTCTGACTCACATTCAGACTCACTTGACTCCTGATTTAAGGGAGTGTAATCTGGATCTTCAACTGGATCGTCTTCATCTGAGCTGGTATCACCAAATCCCTCAATCTCACTTTCATCTCCATTCTGAATCATGTCCAGAATAAACTGGCTGTGCTTATTCCAATCCCATATTTTTTTCTGTTCATCTACAGAGGGAAAAAATGGTAACTATTCATGCCTTGCAGTTGATGCCATGATGTAGACTTAGACCTACAATGTTATTAAAAGCTAGCTAGCTACTAAAATATTTTATTGCAACCCACGAATAAAATTCTAGAGCTGATCTTGGTTTAATTAAGCTGTAATAAACAATGTTTAAAATGTATAACTAAACATAATTGATTCAGCCAAGTAAACTGATCATATCATGATTTCTTTTCTTGTTGTGACACATATGTCACAATGATTTTTTTTTTCCAAACATTTTTAGGGTAATTGCCCGATGTGACACTTGTGTCACACCGAAGTTTACTTGATCATTTTAAACAAAGTTCTTCAAGAAATGTGTGAACAGTAGTTTGTTTTTGACAAACATTATCTTTAAATATTGCAATCATTAAATTCAATCAGTCTTACCTTTTAGCCTCAGAAAAAGGTAGCTTCAATAAACAATCACCCCAGTAGTCACATGACCAATCATAAATGTGTCATAGGTGTTTCTCTGGGACTTTATGATTAAAAATCAAGGATTTAGATGACCATGCAACCAACCAGAACGTTAATAGGGTTTGTGAAACCAGGGTCACTGTGGGTCTTTTCGTAGGCCGATAATATCTGGCATCCCTACTTTTTAGCCTGGCTGGGCCTTCGTTTGGGAACCACTGAGTTAGTTGATGAACTTGTAGTACTGATGTATCAGAAAGGAGTAAGATGAGATTAAACTGATCTAAATCTGAATGTGTGAAGCACATGGTTGCAGGGAAAAGAGCTTTTTAAAGTGAAGACTGAGATTGACTTTTCCTGGGTAGGTGTGTACCAGATAGCCAGAGATCCTTCGGACTTGGCATCCAGTGGATTATGGTGCGGACCCTTGGTAAGCTACCTGGTTCTGCTAACCTGCCTGTAAGCCTTCAATTTAGAGGCAAACCACTTCATTCCCTCTGTCTGCTCTGCTCGATCCTGACAGGCGGCATCCCTGGACCCATCGCGTTCGGCTCGGTGATTGACATCTCCTGCTTGTTGTGGCAGGACCAGTGTGGCGAGCAGGGCTCCTGCTACATCTACCACAACTCTGCCATGAGCCAGTACACACTCGTAGCTGGAATCATTTACAAGGTACACACATAAGCTATTTACACTTCACTTTATTATTATTAGTACCTGCTGGTAAATTTGGTCCACAGATGACTCATTCACCACTGCTGCTGCAGTACTGTGTATATACACCACTACTACTCCAGTACCATCTATATGCACCACTGCAGTACCATCAATATACACCTTTACTACTGCATTACCATCTATATACATAACTGCTACCACAGTACCATCTATATACACCACTACTACTTCAGTACCATCTATATATGTACATAACTACTACCTCAGTACTATCTATATACACCACAACTACTCCAGTGCCATCAATATACACCTCTACTACTGCATTACCATCCATACATAACTACTACCTCAGTACCATCTATATACACCACTACTACTGCAGTACCATCTGTATACACCGCTACTACTGCAGTAGCATCTATATACACTACTATTACTACAGTACCATCTATATACACCACTACTACTTCAGTGTCATCTATACACACCACTATTACCTCAGTGCCATTTATATACACCACTACTACTGCAGTACCATCTATATACACCACTACGACTGCAGTACTATCTATATACAGCACTACTACTCTAGTACCATCTATATAGACCACTACTACTGCAGCACTATCAATATACACCACTACTACTGCATTACAATCTATATACATAACTACTATCACTACTACTGCAGTACCATCTATATACACCACTACTACTGCAGTACCATCTATATACAGCACTACTACTCTAGTACCATCTATATACACCACTACTCCTGCAGTACTACCTATATACACCACTACTACCTCAGTACCATCAATATACACCTCTTCTACTGCATTACCATCTATACACAAAACTACTACCACTACGACTGCACTGTCATCAGCAGTACTACAGTGGTACTGCAGTCGTAGTGGTGTATACAGCGTAGTTGTGGGTCATGCCATGTGGGTCAACTTTATTTTACAGGTTGTCTCATTGAGATCCAAGATCTCATTTGCAACAGAGACCTGTTTTGATAAAAACAAAAAATAAATAAATAATAGTACTTGCTTCTTTTAAAAGTAAAAAAAAAAAAAAAAGATAACTGAAATATTTAGTAATGAGGCACTCAGTGAACATCCTCTCCATTCCAGGTTTCTTTGCATCGCTGTTAATATCTGTGTTGTACTGCCATAGATCATGAGGCCAACCAGGACTGGATGTATAGGCAGATTAATGGGGGTGTTGTAAGCAGCTGTAGAATGGAAATCTCAAGGGAAACTTTAAAATGTAATCTATCACACTCACATGTTAATGATAACATGAAGTCAAACTCTGGCTGAATCTAAATGACAATGTAGTCATTAGACTTAATGACTAAAGCTAAATCAGGGCTGCCTGTTAATAATGTTTGGGTGAAAAGAGACAAACTACGAGCCGGACAGCAGAGATGATGGACCTTCTTCTGTTTCAGGCTTTGGGGACAGTGTTCTTTTTGCTGGCCAGCGTCTTGTACCAGCCTCCTCCAGAGCAGCCGCAGACCAGCAGTGAGACCACCAACCATGGAGCCGGACACCTGCCCATCAAAGAACTTCCTGAAGATCGGAAACCTGCAGGCCAGGTCATGGCAGCCATCCCCTGAACCCTCATCGTTTATATGACAAAAAGCCTGAAATGCCTTCATGCACACGCAGACGTGTGTCTGTAGCACATGACGACTTCAAACATGCTGCTGTCTCTGAACACAATCCTGCTTTGACTGCATGCAGGTTTGTGTGTGTGTGTGTGTGTGTGTGTGTGTGGGTGTGTGTGCGTGTGTGTGCTTGATTGGGCCTAGCCACTGTTCTGCATATGAAATCTGGATTTCTACAAATATCTTCAATCACTGAAGTTGATTTTTTTTATCGTGTGATGATGTTTCTTATTGTATGTCATCCTGACAAAGCCAACGAGACACCTTAGACTTTTGAGTGTGTTTGAAGCATTTAAGATTTGGAGAAAAGGATTTTTATATTTAAAGCATCATTTTCACAACAATTGGTTTCCAGGCCAGAAATAATGTAGCCAAACAATATTCATCGAACAATGAAAGACATGTAAGGAAATATCCTCAGAGAATGAATGTTTTCTCCATTCTTCCATGGATTTTCCAAAGACAAAGTCTTATCCATGAACCTGACCCTTAAAAAGTCTGACCCGTGAACAGACTTACTCATGACCTGTCTTACCATGAACAGTCTGACCCATGAACAGACTGACCCATGAACAGTGTGACGCATGAACAGACTGACCCATGAACAGACTGACCCATGAACAGCCTGACCCATGAACGGTGTGACCCATGCCCATGAACAGACTGACCCATGAACAGACTGACCAATGAACAGTCTGACCCATGAACAGACTGACCCATGAACAGCCTGACCCATGAACAGTGTGACGCATGAACAGACTGACCCATGAACAGCCTGAGCCATGAACGGTGTGACCCATGAACAGACTGACCCATGAACAGACTGACCAATGAACAGTCTGATCCATGAACAGACTGACCCATGAACAGCCTGACCCATGAACGGTGTGACCCATGAATAGTCTGACCCATGAACTGTCTGACCCATGAATGGGCTAACCCATGAACGGTGTGACCCATGACCAGTCTGACCCTTGAACGGTGTGACCCATGACCAGTCGGACCCATGAACAGACTGACCCATGAACCGTGTGACCCATGAACAGTGTGACCCATGAACAGACTGACCAATAAAAAGCCTGACCCATAAACAGACTGACCCATGAACAACCTGATCCATGAATAGTGTGACCCATGAACAGTCTGACCCATGACCAGTCTGACCCATGACCAGTCTGAGCCATAAACGATGTGACCCATTAAAAGTCTGACCCATGAACGGTGTGACCCATGAACAGTCTAACCCATGAGCTGTCTGACCCTTGAACAGACTGACCAATAAACAGCCTGACCCATAAACAGACTGACCCATGACCAGCCTGACCCATGAACAGACTGACCAATAAACAGCCTGACCCATAAACAGACTGACCCATGAACAGCCTGACCCATGAACAGTGTGACGCATAAACAGACTGGCCCATGAACAGTCTGACCCATGACCAGTCTGAGCCATAAACTATGTGACCCATTAAAAGTCTGACCCATGAACGGTGTGACCCATAAACAGTCTAACCCATGAACTGTCTTACCCATGAATGGGCTGACCCATGAACTGTGTGACCAATGACCAGTCTGACCCATGAACAGACTGACCCATGATGGTTTGACCCATGATTGGACTGACCCATGACCAGTCTGACCAATGAACGGTCTGACCGATGAAAGGTCTGACCCATGATGGGACTGAACCATGACCAGTTTGACCCATGATTGATCTGACCCATTAACAGACTGACCCAATAACGGTCTGACCCATGAAAAGTCTGACCCATGACCAGTGTGTCCCATGAACAGACTGACCCATAAACAGTCTGACCCATGAACGGTCTGACCCATGAATGGTGTGACCCATGAACTGTGTGACCCATAAACTGTCTGACCCATGAATGGTCTGATCCTTGAATGGTCTGATCCTTGAATGGTGTGACCCATGAACGGTGTGACCCATGAACAGTCTGACCCATGAACAGACTGACCCATGACGGTTTGACCCATGAACGGTCTGACCCATGAACGGTATGACCCATGAATGGTCTGACCCATGAACCGTCTGACCAATGAAAGGTCTGACCCATGATTGGACTGAACCATGACCAGTTTGACCAATGAACGGTCAAACCCATGAACAGTCGGACCCATGAACAGACTGACCCATGAACAGACTGACCCATGAACAGACTGACCCATGAACGGTCAAACCCATGAACGGTCAAACCCATGAACAGTCTGACCCACGAACAGACTGACCCATGAACCGTGTGACCCATGAACAGCCTGACCCATGAACAGACTGACCCATGAACAGACTGACCCATGAACGGTCAAACCCATGAACGGTCAAACCCATGAACAGTCTGACCCACGAACAGACTGACCCATGAACCGTGTGACCCATGAACAGCCTGACCCATGAACAGACTGACCCATGAACAGCCTGACCCATGAACAGACTGACCAATAAACAGCCTGACCCATAAACAGACTGACCCATGAACAGCCTGACCCATGAACTGTGTGTCCCATGACCAGTCTGACCAATGAACAGACTGACCCATGAACAGACTGACCTACGAACAGTGTGACCCATGAAAAGTCTGACCCATGAACAATCTGACCAATGAAGGACTGACCCATGAACAGACTGACCAATGAACAGACTGACTCACTAACGGTCTGACCCATGACGGTTTGACCCATGAATGAACTGACCCATGAACTGTCTGACCAATGAAAGGTCTGACCCATGAACAGTCTGACCCATGAATGGTCTGACCCATGAATGGTCTGACCCATGAACAGTCTGACCCATGAATGGTCTGACCCATGAATGGTCTGACCCATGAACAGTCTGACCCATGACCGGTCTGACCTATGATCGGACTGACCCATGACCAGTTTGACCCATGAACGAACTGACCCATGAACGTACTGACCCATGAACGGTCTGACCAATGAACGGACTGACCCATGAACGTTCTGACCCATGATCGGTCAAACCCATGACAGTTTGACCCATGAACGGTCAAACCCATGTACAGTCTGACATACTAATTTTCATTCAGAAAAACAGAAAAAAGGAATTTCAAATGAAAATCTCATTTTTAGACTCATACAACAGACTGTGTTCCTTGTAGAAACCCCTGTGGCTGAAAGTTTGGATATTTTTTTGTTCCGTTGGGGTCTACAGGCTTTTTATATCTGGAATAAAGAAGATAATCACAGTTTCTGTGGGTTATCCTCTTACGGCCTTTAAAGTGTCTGAACTCCCATTTTCTGATACCTCCACAGATTTTCTTTGGGGGTAAAGATCATATTTAAAAAGAGGTTTTGCTGCTTATGGGGAGACTTTTGCAGTTTTGGTTCTGGATCCGTTTTTGAATCTCACAACCTCAGTGCTTTCTAGGGAACCGGCCCGCATTCACACCAGTTTAACCAGGAGGTAGACTTTTTGTTCTGAGAGTTGATGGTGAGGGTGTCAGGCTCCTAGAACTGACGCTTTCCCAAAACAAACTATATATTCAGATGAATGAGGAAATTTCATACCAGGACGTCTCTGTCGTCTTCTGATCCATGTGCCCACTAATTTCCATTGGAACTTGGGACGATGACTGTCCAGCAGCTGAAGACATGTAACACTATGTCTGTCTCTACTTCTGGGTTTCCTTCTTCACTTTCAGATTATTGATCATTTGGTCTGGTGTTTGTTCTGTTTTGTTTTTGCTTCTTTTTTTGGAACTTTATTGAAATGTTGTGACAGACAGTATGGATCTGGCTATGGCCTCGTTTTTTTTTATTATAGCAGTCTAAAGTTTGGATGAACCCAGCTATGTTTAGCGATGTCATCACGGTTCACCATTAAGAACCTTTTTGTTTCAGTGAACAGACTTTTCAGGTTCTGAACAGACAGTTTTTGGTGTGGATGCTTAGGAAACTTAGGACCAGGAAGTGGTGACCAGACAGTGTGAAAGCCTTATATGTGTGGACATGGCCTTACTTTTGATAATCACACATAGAGGAGCTGCCACTGCTGTGGTGGCTATAGAGATGTATCCAGCTGCAATCTCATCTTTCATCTGAAGGCCAGCCAGGAGGAGGGGTGTTTCAGCCAAGGATCTGGCAGAAAATGGACCAGGAAGTTCATGCTTCGGACCGTTTTGTATGTTCTTAGGGCCAATTCCAATTACTATCTTAACCCTCAATCTTAATCCTCAAGCTCAACCCTCAATCTTAGTAGCCCTCAAAACCAAGTGTTATGGGCTATTTTGTGACTTAGAAATGGAGCACCTATTAAATGCAGATACGTCTTCAAACTGTGGGGTGAGGGGGGCAGCATTACGCCAAAGTGGCGTTAAGTCTGTCAATTCAGAAAAAAAGCATTTATTTTATTTCCATGTATCTGCACTGTTAACCCTGTCTGTTTAATCATCAGCCACAAATGCACCTATGATTGACGGCTCCATCAGGACTATGCTTTTGAAATTGTTGTGGACTATCTGTCAGTTATTCCTTCTGTTAGAGTTATCAAACAATAGTCTGTATAAATAACACCAGCATGGACATGTTCAGCTGTCACCGCATACCACGACTTATTGAAAGGTAAACACCAGCTACAAGGAAAGTTACGTAGGTAACTGTGGTTCTGTTAATTCCTGGATGACTGCAGTCAGCTGACCGACACGTCACCTGATTGACTTTGTTGTCATCAGGACTCGACCTGCGAGGAGACATATCCATTTTGGTTACTGCCTCTGGCAGTCATGAAGGAATGAAACAGAACTATCGTTCGATTGCTCTGCGGCTACGGGAGATGACATTAGCCTGGTCATCTTATACCATTATCGGCACAAGGCTGTTATCTTGATAAAACAACGACATTAGCACAGAGAAAAATGACCATTTTGTAACGTTAAATAACTTAAACTATAGCAACATGGCTTGACCACACCAGCCGCTATTGACAAAAGATTGTAAAATTAAAAGACATATTATGCAACAATGAGGTAACTAATCCGTAACATGGGCCTGATGTTTATATCTCCATTAACAAAGAAAATACTTACATTTGTAGCTCGCCTTCTTTGCCGCTGCATTCTGGGTAGCCCTTACTCACAAGCTGGTGTCCAAGAATCTCAGGATTGAGGATATTCAGCCTCAAACTTGCCTCAACTTAACTGAGAATCAGGACAGCACTTGCACTTCGCGGGACTGCGCATTTTTGAGATTGAGGGTTAAGATTGAGGGTTAAGACAGGAATTGGAATTCACCCTTATTCAAAGTAAAACCAGAGTGTGACTCAACTCCCCAGGTTTTCTTAGAGGACCTGTTTGCCAGACTTCGTTCTACCTGAAGCTTTAGTGATTGTAGATCTTGCTGTTAACTGATAGCTTCTTGCCACAAACTAACACGTTGTTGTGTGCCTTTTCTCCAGAGTGGCTTCTCCACCATAAAGACCACACTGATGGAGTGCTGCTGAGATCTTCCCCCAGCAGGTTCTCCAGAAACATTTTTCACATTTCTTTGCTTAGATTTTCAAATGACACAGTCCAGAATTAAGGCCTGTGTGCTTCATGGACAGTTTAAAGTTTTAGGAAGGTTCTTAGTTCGTTATTATGGAGTGTTGTTTTTCCTCCGTGCAGCATATCCAGTCGAGTCCATTTAGCATTGTTTCAATCATTAATGATGCATTTTCAAAAGAAGTAAAGTGAACAGGGCGCATTACTAAATGTCACAGCAAAAGGTCTGAGTACTGTCTAAAAATAAGAGTTTTAGTGATTTTGCAGAAATATTAAATGTGTGTAAAAACTTGAAGGAGTCTGAATGCTTCCTGAAATACCTTCATATGTTAATGTGCACATAAATAACAAATCACAATAAAACAGCCCAATTCTAAAGCACGAGTATTTTTACTGAGACTTTGTATTTAACAGTAGCAAGAAGACTGTAACATGTTCATGTACACATGCAGCAGATCTACAAAGGGGTCCTTCTGTCTGCCAAATTGATGCTTTTTCATAAAAATTGCATTACTGCACTTTAAAAATATGCAAAGTTTCTTTGAAAGCACAAAAAAGGTCAAATAAATGTTTGCATCAGAATTTAAAACATGAAATTCTGTCTGGGTTTCCCCAATAACTCCAAATTAGTCAGCGATACATCCCTTCATTTTTTGATTCTTGATTTCAAGAATCAGTGTGAAAATTTTGTGGAAACCATTTGGAGATGTGTGTCAATGGCATTTCTCTGTTCAATCAGATAAAATCTGTGTAGATGAACAGCAAAGATTGGCAAGCCTGAGCAGGGCTGCATGGAGATTCTGAGACCAGAAATGGATCATGAGCTCTCTGAGTCTCACGGCTTCCAGACTAACCAGTTGCTGAATAATAACACCAACTTCTCCCCATCCAGTTAGACTCTGGTGACATGCCAGTTTCTCCTTTTTCAAAGAAAACTTATGCACTTGTCACATAAAGAGACCTAACATCATTAACAGAAGTTCTGGTTCATTGAACCGTCTGGTAAGATGGAGACTGGACCAATGGAGCCACATCACCCAGAAGGAAAAGCAGCCATTGTTGTACTGACACCTGTAAATCTTCCCATAATGACAAGCCAGAATGTCTGTCTGGAAATATGTGTCTATACTGTTGACCCAAAGGAGAGCTGGGGGAGTCTGAAATGGAGGAATCTGTGGATGCTCGTTTGAAGTTTTGCACCATCAAGTTTTTTTCAATAAAGAATGAGAATCTAAAATCTCTGAAATTAAGAAAATTCAAGTCTTAATGGCACAAGTTACTGGAAAAGTGTCACACTTCCATGGGATTTGTGGGTTCAGGATTGGTTTTCAGTGGAAATGTTTGAGCCTCTAACCTCAGGGTTGTGGTTAGTTAGGGTTAGGGTTTGGCTGAACACAGCTGAGTCTCAGCAGCTTCCACCATCTTAGACTCTCAAACTAAGTTATGTCTAAGGTCAGCTCTGGGACGGCAGCTACAGGCTGGTCTGCAGCACAAAGCCAAATTCACAATGAAAAGATTTGCACTGGCTTACCTGCCTGGCTACTTGCAGTAGAGAGACTGACATGACGGCTTAAAGGAATAGTACACCCACAAAATGATGGTCCTTTATCTTCTCCTCACCCTCATACTGAGCAAGACTCTGGAGCACTTTTTTAATATCTCAAATGCAGCCGGAGATCCAGGGAAGTTTTTGTTTCCCCCAACTTTCATATAATGGAGTTCACCGGCGACTGAACCAAAAAGGTCCATAAAAGTCCACAAAAACTTGTCAATATTCCTCCATACTGCCCACTTCAAGTGTCCTGAGTGGGTAGCGTCCAGAATTTACTGGAAACCACATCATTTAGTAGATTTTTATAGCCTAAACAGTAGAACATCTAGCTCCCCCAAAGAGCGCCCCTGCGAGTTCACAACACTCCGTTCAGCGCCTACTCTGCCAATTATGCGAGCGTAAAAGAAGAAATTCGCTGTTTACATTGTGCCAAACGAGCTTCGGACAAACCGTGACAAACACAAGGGGGTTGGCTATTGATTAAAAACAAAGAAAGAAAGAGAATCAATCAGTCAGTTTTTATCTTTATAGCCCTTTACAGCACACAAGGTGACCAATGTGCTTTCCATAAAAACATTATCATAGAAAGAGAATAAAAACATCATGAAGAAAATAAGCAAATACAAGTAAAAACAAACAACATATGAAATTATATCACCACATTACTGGGTGTTAAAGGCCAGTCTAAATAAATGCGTTTTGAGCCTGGCAAGGCCAAAGTCTGTTATCGAGAGCATGTCAGGAAGCAGTTTGTTCCAGAGTCACAGCTTCCTTAGTGTTGGGAACTCGCAGGGGCGCTCTTTGCGGCAGCTACATGTTCTACTGTTTAGTCTATAAAAATCTACTAAATTTTGTGGTTTCCAGTAAATTCTGGATGCTACCCACTCAGGACACTTGGATTACATTGGACGAGCAGTATGGAGGAATATTGACAAGTTTTTGTGGACTTTTATGGACCTTTTTGATTCAGTTGCCGGTGAACTCCATTAAATGAAAGTTGGTGGAAATACAACCATCTCCGGCTGCATTTGAGATATTAAAAGTGCTCCAGGGTCTTGCTCAGCATGAGGGTGAGTAGAAAATGAACGGACATCATTCTGTTAGTGTACTATTCCTTTCATGTCTGGCTTTAAGCACCTGTAAGAGGACGACTGTAAGCTAGGCTGCTGCTCGTGGACACGTTGGGATGATGATGTGCCAGAAATCAGTACTGACCCTCCCATTAAAGTACTGTACATCTGGAAACATGCCTCAGCAGCTTTGCCTATTAACTGGGCTTTATGTTATTTTATATGATTATTTTTTATCATTGAGCTTATTTATGCAGATAAGTTATTTCTGATATTTCTGCACATCTTTGCTTCTTTTATCTGTGTGACGACAGTTCTTCTCCTTCCATCTGTATTATTTGTGATGGTGAAAACAATCTGCTGTATTTGCTTGTATTGCTGTTGTTGTTGTTTTTCTCTACTGCTGTAAAGACTGAGTCCAACACCCCTTTAACTGATGTGGGGGGGTGATTTCCAGATGAATGTGGATGGGATTCTTGTAAATGTGCTTTTTTTGTAGCGAGCTCGAACAAACGTATCTATGAACTTTTTTTAATCTTTGCTATATTGCTTTGGTACTTTACTCTTTTTTGTCTTTTATAAGGAAATGATGAATTTTGAATTTGTGGTCTTTTTAAACAGAATGAAATGATGTTAGGTGTTTTATAATAATAATAAAAAAAATCTAAATATGGAAAAAAAAATTGTCCTGAATATTTTCTTAATTTTGACTGTGTGTTTTGCATGTGTATCATCCTCTTGGAAATTCAGCTAATCCAACTTCCAAAATCATCTTCGTCATGTTCACGTCTTCTGCTGTGGAGGTGGCTTGGTACTTCCAGAGGGGATGGACATGGGAAGTTACGTCAGATGAGACCAGAGGCCAGATCAACCAAGATCCAAATGTGCTTGTAGTAATTTGCCTATGCAGTCTAGAATTTTCCGCATGGGGCTGAACCACGGTTTGTGCGTGATTTAGTAGGAGGGATTGCACAAATGGCGGCAGGTGCAAACGTGTTGGAATCATGTGTTGGATAAGTGCAAAAGGAAACAGGAGCTATGGAAATGGAAGAGGCAAATGCAAATATAAAATAAAATAAGGATGATTAATATAAAAGAAAATACAACAGGTATCCATGCATAGCTGCAGCCTTGAAGATGGTCTATAACGCACAAGCTGCAAAAGACACGATGCCAGCGGCTTCAGCAGCCGCGGCTGAAGGGGCCGCCTTGATGTTTTCAGCCGCTACAATCCAAGTTAAAATGTGACGTTGGCAAAATTGGGGAAGACACAATTAAAGGATAACTTTCTTTTTTGGACCAGAAATGTACCAGAAAAGCTGGTACATTGAAGTCTTCTTCGTTTCCCTGTAATAAGATGCTTTTTTCTAGTGTCATACACATGCTGAGGAACCCAAACTGGAACAAGCTCACACCATCTAGCGTTGTTTTTATTGATAATTTGGTGCATAACACAAGCATTATGAAATACATTTAACTCAGATAAACGAAGAAGACCAAGGCAAAGAAAGCGAGGTCTTGTGGGGGCATTGTACTCCGACCATGTCATGGCTCAAATAATCTTCTTTTAAAGGCTTTTAAAATTTTTTCAACTGGGATAGGTGTTGCACCAAATGACAATGCAATAATTCATATGTGGTTCAAACAGAGTTTCATATAAAGTGAGTAAAGCTGTTAGAGGAAGATAATGTCTTATTTTGACAAATATTCCAGTGTATTTGGCTAGGTTGGTTATTAATTGCTGTATATGAAATTTAAAAATTTAAAGATTCATCAATGAGGACCCCAAGGAATTTGGTAGAGTTTACTCTGATTAATATTTTATCATTCATTTTAAGATGCATATGATCTGATTTTGAAGTTTTTTTGTTAGGATTAAACACTATATAATTTGTCTTACTGATATTTAGTGATATCAGTAAGGCTACGTTCACACGGTGATGATCAGAAGAGAAGACGCAAAAGTGGCGTCTCGACCTTATCTTTTTATCCGCGTTCACATGTCATGAAGAAATCTGCGTGGATACGAGGACGCAAGCGTGTATGGAATTTGATTGGATCTGCACGCCGGGCCTTTAGGTGGTGCTGTGACAGAACTCCACCATGTCCGCGCGCATGCGTACAATCGTTCATCTTTGTTTGCTTCAAAATCAAAACAACTATGGCGGCGAGGAGGAACTTTGTGTGGACAGATGAGGAGGTAGAATTACTTCTCCAAACGACACTCAATTACAAGCTCGCCACGTGGAGATCCGCTGGGCCTCCGTAGTCCGACATTGTTGTTTTTCCTGTATTGCGTGACGTCACGCGCATGCCACAGCAGGTCTGTGGGTCCACCATCATTTCTGCGTTTTGGACCGTGCAGATGACGGCGCAACAGCGTTGCGTCCTCAGGAATTCCACTTTGGAATAAGTCTCTTCAGATTTTTGCGTCTTCAACCCAGAATAACGCCGTTGCCGTGTGAACGAAAGGCACTTCTGATTAAATATTTTGCCGTTTTCACCCGCAATCGTCCTCGCATGAACGGCCCCTAAGATATCACTGATGCTTACTGAGTTTGCCATCAACCAACACAGTACACTAGTTTGGGGCCAACATGCAGGTCATGTCTGTCTCCCTCCCATCCCACATCATATTCCTAATCACAGCTCCTGTGAGTTTCCACACATGAGCTGTTGCACCAGCCACAATACTTTCATGTCATGGAGTCTGCGTCTCTGAAGAAGCTTGTCCGGTTTAACCAGCACAGCAAAAACTGTCTGAACCAAGAAAAACTGGGCTTGATCACAGCAGCAGGAGAGCGTCCATCCTACCGGCACAAAATGCCGCAACAGAATCAGTTTAGTGTCGGAGAACATTCCATCTTTTTCTCATTAAATTATTCCATCATTAAGTTTCCCTCTGTTACCAGACGCTCCGACACCATGTAGAATAAAACCTGCTGGATTTTCCTGTCATAACCTGCTGTTTTACATACACAATCCTTCTTAAATTATCTTCAAATGAATGTTTAATTCTAGTTGGGTGGGAGGAAAATTAAATGAGCTCATTTTAACCTCTTTTTATCTCCAACTTTTGTTTGTTGTGAGAATACGTACGAGAGTCAGACCTGTCTGTAAGCGTGTTCACGAGGCAAACGTCAAAGTCAAAACAAAGTTTTATCAGGACAGACCAAGTAGGAAATGATGTCCCAGCAGAGAAAAACGTGATAAAAACGTAACGGTGCGGTTGATGGAGAGGATCAGGAGTAAAAGGGCTGGACTCTGATGAATATAAGGAGCGGACGTCTGACGTGAAGTTAACCAAACAGTGTTAGCTTCTGTAGCTACATTAGCAGCTTGTCCGCGCTCGTCAACCATCGTTTACTGGTCTCTGACACAAAAGATAATAAGTTACACAGCAGCAACACTTACTGACCGCACATCCTCACTGATAAATATAATCCACTGGTTCCTGGTAAAGCTGTTTCTCCTGTTAGAGCACTGAAAACTGATGAATTTCTGCTGAAGCAGCTCAGCACGGCAATTTTTCCCCCTCCTCCTCCTCCTCCTCTCTGACAAAGCTGGTCATAACGCTACTCTGCAGCAGGTAATCAGCTGCTTTCAGGTGGTGCTAAAGAGGCTAGCTTATCAGCTAGCAGCCTCTGTAGTTCACATCATTCAGAGAAAAAAGTCCAAACCGCGTACTGTGGAGAGCGCGCTCTGGTGGCTGATTCTGGTGAGAAGAGAGAGCCTGCACTCAAAGACGAGGTCACTTTCACTCTCCGGAGTTTCTGGGACGTTTTAACTGAGGTCCTGTTCAAATTCACATGTTTTAACGTGAAAAAGTGGCATTTCTGGTTGATGACACCTTTGATATGTTAGTTAAAAATTACATGTTGAGAATGAGAAAAAGTAAATCTGGTATTGCCATATAAACACACACAAAAGTACTGAAAACTGGTACCGCTGGGTACCGATTCCCAGATACTGGAAGTTGGTACCGCATCGATTCAAATGTGAGCAGTACCCATCCCTAGTTACCATGATTTAATGGATGAACGATGGTGTGAAATGTGTGTCTGAGTAGGCGCCTGTGAGCCGGGAGGAAGACTCAGCGTCGGGGTGACGTCCGGCGTACGAATCCCTGCAGACAGCACTTGAAAAGAAGAGGTAGAAAAGAAATGAGAACAGGTGGAGGCAGACAGAAAGACAGCGGAGAGAATGACAAGATGGAAAGAGGAGGAAAAGAAGACGAAGGAGGAGGAACAGAGAGGAGAAGAAGGGGCGAGGGCAGGTGTCGAGAGAACGAGACAAACTGAATTGAGGAGGTGAGCGAGTACATGAAGACTCGCTGGGTGATTAGTAGGGATGATGGTACGGATAAAGCATTTTTGACCAGTACGAGCATGATACGAATAAAACTCATCAATATTCATGCTCGTGCTGAAGGAGAATCCTTATTTGATAACTGACTGTCTGCACGCTCTGTGATTGGCCAGTGACACACAGCGCCCGCCTCCTACAGACACACCTGTGTGTGAGAGAGTGGAGTTCAGCTCGCTGCACACAGACAGTGATTGATCTCTGCCTGACTCGTGCTCACGTTGCTCTTTCGTACTCAGATTTTCTTCTGCTCGTCTTTATTTCTGTTTGTATGATATTTAAAGTTACTTAGCGAACTTCTTTCATAACGTACGCGGACCAATTGAGAAGACAGAGCTGAAAACGGCTTGAGTCACTGCCTCCACTCCGGTCGTGTGTTTTATATTATATTTATTTAATATTATATTTAATATTTGCATTTTTTGCGAGTATCGGCATCGGCCGATACGTCGGGTGCGTTGGCAGATATGCGCCCTACAGCATAATTTACAAACATGCATCTATACAGGCAGCAGCAGCTTGATCACACTTCAATATGCACATCAACACAGGGTAAATTATAGATAATATTTTACAAAAATATGAACAGTGGTACAATAACCTGTTTACTGTATTTTCCAGTTGTAGAAATCGTAATAACACTAGATGTAGATAGATAGATAGATAGATAGATAGATAGATAGATAGATAGATAGATAGATAGATAGATAGATAGATAGATAGATAGATAGATAGATAGATAGATAGATAGATAGATAGATAAGTTTTAGCCCAGACATATCATCATCAGTACAGATTTGAACTGCAGGTAAAGTCAGGAACATCTTGGACTTTTATTTTAATCATCTGCTGCTCACAAAGTCAAAATACTTTGATATGAAACATTAAAGGAAAATCCTGCTGCTGGTATACTGTACAGGTCTGATACTGGTAATGCAATATCGGCCCATAATATCAGCCCCAAATATCGGCAGGTTGTATCGGCTGAGAAAAAGCTGTATCAGTCGATCCCTACACAAATCAGCAAGTTCACACAGATCATTAAAACATAAACAGCCTAGACAGACCAGTTACACACACAAACGCACACAGCTGAACACACATAGTAGCAGTTAATAATGTTTTTATTGAAGGCTATATTATAAAAATAAATGTATTATAAATATTACAACTAAGCTTTATTCCTGTATATAGGCTTTTCATAGGCTCTAAATACAGTATATTTTAACTGTTACACAGTGCCACTTTCTCTCTCTCTCTCTTTTTCTCTCTCTCCCTAGACTGATCCGACAAGCATTTTGTGTGTTGCGCCATCTTGCGGCGCCGCCATTAGGTGGGGCCTAGTCCCAATGACCTCCTATCTGCCAACTTGGAAAGCAGCGTGAACACCGCGGATGATGACGTTTTACAAATCCATTAGCACGCAAGTACACAGACTGACAAACGGCCAAAGTGTATCTACCTGCAGCTTGCAACTCAGGGGCGTGTCCTACAACAGTCGTGTCATACAGTCGGTGTGTCCTACAGTGGGCATGTCATTCGGTGGGCGTGTCTGACAGTGGGTGTGTCACGCTGGGCGTGTCTGACAGTGGGCGTGTCATAAAGTGGGAGTGTCATACAGTGGGCGTGTCATACAGTGGGTGTGTCATACAGCGGATGCATCATACAGTGGGTGTGTCCTGCAGTGGCCGTGTCATACAGTGGGTATGTCATACAGTGGATGTGTCATACAGTGGACTTGTCAAAGTGGGTGGGTCCTACAGTGGGCGTGTCCTTCAGTGGCCAATTTCTAAAGTGGATGTTTCACACAGTGGGTGTGTCATACAGTGGGTGTGTCATACAGCGGGTGTGTCATACAGTGAACGTGTCCTACGGTGGGTGTGTCATACAGTGGGTGTGTCCTACAGTGGGCGTGTCATACGGGGGGCGTGTCTGACAGTGGGTGTGTCACGTGGGCGTGTCTGACAGTGGGCGTGTCATAAAGTAGGAGTGTCATACACTGGGTGTGTCATACAGTAGATGTGTCATACAGCGGATGCATCATACAGTGGGTGTGTCATACAGTGGGTGTGTCCTGCAGTGGCCGTGTCATACAGTGGGTATGTCATACAGTGGATGTGTCATACAGTGGACTTGTCAAAGTGGGTGTGTCCTACAGTGGGCGTGTCCTACAGTGGGCGTGTCCTTCAGTGGCCGATTTCTACAGTGGATGTGTCACACAGTGGGGTGTGTCATACAGTGGGTGTGTCATACAGTAGGCGTGTCATACAGTGGGTGTGTCCTGCAGTGGACATGTCCTACAGTGGGCATGTCTTACAGTAGGCATGTCATACAGTGAGTGTGTCCTACAGTGGGCGTGTCATACAGCGGGTGTGTCCTGCAATGGCAGTGTCATACATTTGTTGTGTCATGCAGCGGATGTGTCATACAGAAGGCGTGTCAGACAGCGGGTGTGTCATACAGTGGGCGTGTCATACAGTGGGTGTGTTATACAGTGGGCGTGTCGTACAGTGGGCGTGCCATACAGTCGACGTGTCATACAGTGGGTGTGTCCTGCAGTGGACGTGTAATACAGTGGGTGTGTCATACAGTGGGCGTGTCATACAGTGTATGTGTCATACAGTGGACGTGTCATACAGTGGCATCTCCTACGGTGGGTGTGTCATACAGTGGGTGTGTCATGCAGTGGGCGTGTCATACAGTGTGCGTGTCATACAGTGGGTGTGTCATGCAGTGGGCGTGTCATACAGTAGGTGTGTCCTGCAGTGGGCGTGTAATACAGTTGATGTCTCCTACAGTGGGTGTGTCATACAGTGGACTCGTCAAAGTGGGTGTGTCCTACAGTGGGCGTGTCATATAGTGGGCGTGTCCTGTTGTGGGCGTGTCCTACAGTGGGTGTGTCCTTCAGTGGGGGAATTCTACAGTGGATGTGTCACAGTGGGCGTGGCATACTTTGGATTTCTCCTACAGCGGGTGTGTCATACAGTGGGCGTGTCATACAGTGGGTGTGTCCTCCAGTGGGTGTGTCCTTCAGTGGGGGATTTCTACAGTGGATGTGTCACAGTGGGTGTGGCATACTTTGGATTTCTCCCACTGCGGGTGTGTCATACAGTGGGCGTGTAAAACAGTTGACGTCTCCTACGGTGGGTGTGTCGTACAGTGGGCGTGTCATACTGTGGGCGTGTCCGACAGTGTTAGTGTCATGCAGTGGGCGTGTCATACAGTGGGTGTGTCATACAGTGGACGCGTCAAAGTGGGTGTGTCCTACAGTGGACATGTCAAAGTGGGTGTGTCCTACAGTGTGCGTGTCATACAGTGGGTGTGTCCTGCAGTGGGGGTGTCCGACAGTGGGTGTGTTGTGCAGAGGGCGTGTCATACAGTGGGTGTGCCTTGCAGTGGGCATGTCTGACAGTGGGTGTGTCATGCAGTGGGCGTGTCATACAGTGTGTGTGTCTTGCAGTGGGCGTGTCTGACAGTGGGTGTGTCGTGCTGTGGGCGTGTCATACAGTGGGTGTGTCTTGCAGTGGGCGTGTCATACAGTGGATGTGTCATACAGTGGGTGTGTCATACAGTGGGTGTGTCCTACAGTGAGCGTGTCATACAGTGGGCGTGTCATACAGTGGGTGTGTCCTACAGTGGGCGTATCTGACAGTGGACGTGTCCTTTGGTGGGAGACCTATAAGTGTTTCTTATCTTGCAGTCTTCACACTGTGAGGTGCGCAGAGTGGGTAGGCTACGTAGTCCACACAAATGGGACACCCTAGCAGACTAGAATTACTCACAGTGCTCGTATTTGTAAATCTGCAATGGCGGCGTGTATTGGCTTACAAACGTAAATATAATGCCATTATCAAACCCATTAAAATTGATTTTATAATTATTTTTAGGCTAAATATAATTTTCCTAGGAAATGTTGTACTTTCATTCTGTACACCCCCAAACGACCTGTGGAGGTATTTTCTTTTTCTAAAATATAGCTTTTAATAAAAATGTTGCATATTTAACCTTTAGCCCATGAATAATATCAAACAAAATGTATTTTCTGAGGCAAAAACGTTCTTTTTTTTTTATGTTTGCCCGCATATTTTTTTAAATTTTCCACAGATTATCTGTTTTTTACTAGTAAACACTTAATTTAACACTTAAAAATCCACAAATTTAACAAAACATTCCTCTCGAAGCTCTGCAGCTTCCCTCCCATCTTCTGTGTGATGAAACAAAATACCTACCTTTGCCTGTTTTATTGATTTTTACAGTATTTCTCATCACTTAAAAAATGTCTAGTGGAATTGAAAAAAAGATCTGTTAAAAAAAAGTCTCCTACCTTCTATTTTAATTTTTTTTTTCTTTCTTTAAGCCCAGTCATGATGATTAACTTTGTTTCCATCGCTTTGTAACTATAATTTATTGTTTATTGTGCACTAAATATCTTATTTTCCTTTATTTTTTTTAAACAACTTTGTATGTTTATTGTTCAAACCTTTTTGTTCTTGATGTAACCGTGTACAGAATTGTATAAAACTCCTTGTTACTCCCCTCACGAGAGTTTGTATATTCTGCTTATGTAAATAAAGTTTTTTGTTTTTTTTAACAAAATCTTGTTTGCAATGAATTATGGGATAGGCGAGGCCACGATGATACATGCAATGTACTGGTATCCTTGGTTTCAGGCGAAACGGAGTGCAGGTTTGGAGACTGGATTTGGAGGATCCTCCAGACGTTTCTGTAACGGGACGGGATTGACGCGCCGCTGTGACGTCTGCAGCCGATGAATTCAAACTCCGCAGTCTGCAGACTGCAAGATGAGACACACCTTATGTATGATGTCTATGGTTGCTTAGGTGTAGGGGAAGGGTCAGGGGTATGGATTAGATTTTACTGTGCTCTCATAGGTCTGGTGGGCGTGTGGTAGAGTGACATCACACTACGACATGCCCACTTTATGACACGCCTCCGTCTTTCGAGCCGCAGTTAGACCCGCAGATAGACGGACCGAGACCTGCGTTTGTAGGTGGACCGAGTCCGCTTGTTCGTTCCGGATCAGAGTCCGTTTACGCCTTCACGACTTCCCTATAAGAAGCGAACTTTCCGTGCAAACGGACTCTGAATCGCATCAAAAAAGCTTTGTGAATGCGCCATAGATAGAGATGAAATCAGTGGTGCCACTACTAAAAAAGCTAATGAGAAATTAAAGGACAAAGCAATAAATTGTTGAATTTAAGTCTTATATTGTGTTAAATTAGCTTTTATTTACTGATACATTAGATGGAGCCAGACCTTATTAATGATTACATGGAAATTACAGGCCTTCCCACATATCTTGAAGTCAGGTTGAGCTGAGGTTTCCCACTTGCTCACAAGAGTTGCCAGTCATTACAAAACAGTATTTTCAAGAGGAATAAACAAGCTGATTGACCCAGAGGTGCATGTCAGTCTTGCTGCTGTAGAGATGAACATGAATGCAAAGTAAATCAAGAATAAAATGTTTGTAATTTGTACAATCAGTAAATGGGAATAGGAGTCAGATCATAGAAGTAAACAGTCTTATATTTGCCTTTGAAGTGTGCTGTAGTGAAATCTTACATCTCTAAATGTCTCTAGGAACATAATTCAAAATACCGTATCTGGAACAGTTTTTCAGTCATAGAACAGGTGATGCTGTTGTAAGACCACCAGATGGAGCTAACGCACAATGATGCATTTAGCCAGACGTTTGAGAGGAAACCTGCGACCCCCACAAGTATTTAAATTTCTTTTCTTCTCATTATCAAATTAAATTAAATAGTAAAAGTAAATTTAAAAGAAGAAGCTGCTGACCTTTAACATGGACATGTGTTACCTGTTTGTTTTTTCAGTTTCTTGGATGGACCTCTTGATTTTTTTTCCTCTAATGAGGTTTTTTGTTCAGCTTCTGTTTGTGTCTTTTGAGTTCTTCTTTTTCACTGTGGAGCCTTGGTCCTCGTGTTCTCTGTTCTTTTTAAATCCTCTTCATGAAAAATCACACTGTCATAACAAAGACAATTGCAAGGAATGTATCTTTTACAGAGTGATTCATTTTTCTATTCAATGCAACTTGTGCATAGAACTTATTAAAAATAATTCTAAAAAAATTTAAATAAGTATAATACATATAATACAAAATTAAAAATAAAAACACAAACGATTCCAACTTAGGTGGAGATGGAGAACTATGCAATTAAACTTCCTCTGCACCTGTACATTTATTCATCACAAACAAAAATACAATACAATTAAACAATTCAGTAGGCGGACTGTACTCAAACTGCTGGTCTACGAGTTGAATAGTCACAACATGTGGTTACAAACAAAGATCATCCCATTCTGGCAGTAGGGGAACCTGAACGTTTCTTTTGCATCATGTTTCTTCGTGCTATAAGCCTATTAGCAGCCTAATAATTCAGATTCCACTGTGAAAATTCTTAGTTTTGGACACCCCCAGTTTGCTATGTTGATTGTTATTGAATTAAAGAATGAAAACTGAATGTGTTTTTTAGTTTTCAAACTCTTTGGCTGAACCAAACATAACAAAAGAGAACGAAAAGTACGAGAAAGCCGCCTTGTTTTTCTAATTATAAACAGAAAAGACAAGGTGACCTAGCAGCCAGGCATGCACATCCAGCCACTGTGTCTATTAAGCTGTGGATCAAAGTAAATCTGTCATTACATCAAAGAGTTTCCCTGCCTTGATAAATATCTGCAGCGATGGAAGGAGCCCTGCGGGGCGGCGACGCATCAACCCCAGCTCCACCAAAGAGGAATTCATTCTCTAATTGCAGTAAAACTTGACACCTGCTTTGTTTAGGCCAGAGTTTATTCCATGAAAGCATCTGTAACCAGGGATGAAATAAGTGACTTCTCTGCTACATATGGAAGCAAGTTTGAACAATTAAACAATTTTGAACTTTTGAACAAAGTTGTTGAAAAATGGTTTCGAGCTCACAAGTGAGAGGGGGAGGAGGGGGTCGTTAATGTCGTTAATAACTGCATCAAACCGGTTTTTTATACCTCCTGTACTGTAGCAGCAACGTAACCTCTTCATTTCACTTTTGTTTTAACGGTGATATGCAGAGAAATTCCTGTTTTGAACTGCCGTTCTCATGGCAGCAAAGGTCATGCATAAACCCAGGGATGAATTATTACTCGCTTCCCACATGTAAGAGATGTGACGGAGACGGCTTGTGGCCATGGATTGCAGTAACCACACACCACCTCCAATGGGAAAATCCCCCCACGTATAATTATAATAATAATAAGGAAGATGATGATAATAATGATAAAAATACATTTTATTCAGAAGTGCCTTTCAAGGCCCACAAGGACACTTAGCAAAAGTAACAAAATTAAAAATAAACTAGAATAAAATCAACATAGACTAAAAACATATAAACACTAGAAAAGCACTCGGACAGCGCAGACCTCCACCAAGCAGCTCGCCCTTATTTTTGTGTTCTGGATCCTGAATTTTCTCTGGATCCGGATCAACTTCGGAAACATTGTGGAACCCATTGAGATCCTTCCTTATAATTTTTTACCAAACACTCGGGACATTTGTACGGACTTATATGGAACAATTCCAGAAATGTGTCCTATCAGGGTGATGATGATGTAAGAGTGTTTAGACGTTGGAAATGAAGTTTGATGTTCACCTTGGGGGGGTCGGTCAGAACACACAGGACTCGCTTGTACAGTTAACTGTCTTTACTGGTCACTCTGAATCACAACAGCACAGTAATGCAACAAACGGCAGGCTCACAGGTGGAATTCCAGGTAGTTAAAGGGGAAGTTCAGGATTATTGACATAGAGCCTCATTTTCAAGTGAGCCAGATTTCTACTCATCACTGAAGACAGTTTCAACATATTTCATCCCGTTATTCTAGTTCCAGGACGTTGCTGATGCTAATGCTAGTGTAAGTCAATAGGAATCTGGTAGCTTGTTATTAATAACAATCTCATCCACTCCACAGAACATCTGAGGTAGCAGAGGTGTCCCAGTTCCTAGAAGAATGCAAAGTTCTACCCCTGTGGCTTCAATTCAAGGGTGCAATGACAGTGAGTAAGGGCTGGTGGTTGAAAGAAGGGGAACATTGGGATTGGGCCTAACTCCATTTGTGATTTTCTATCAGTATTGACAAACGTGCAGAACACGGCTGTTTCCTGCTCCATTTAGCCGTTGCATCTGCTGCAAAATGCTACTGGGTCTGCACTTATGCAGACTCGCTGGTTAAGGGTTGAACAGTCCACTCGCCCTCCACCCGTGGTTTGAGACGGCCCTTAATATGGCACAGCCTCCTGCCGGAATGCGCAAACAGAGGGGTAGTGTGTAAGATTGGCAGACGCCGGAGTTGGTAAATCTGAACGTTGGAGTCTTGACACGGGACATCAACCATCAAACACCCATTTTCTGACAGGACGGGAAACACCAAGAAGAACCAGGAGAATCTCGTCTCTCTCTGCAGACAGAGGAGGATAAACTGTAATCTGCGTCCGGTCCCGGTTTCTGACCTGCTGTCCTGATGGGATGTACTGGGCTGATAATGCTGCCCCGCATGGGGACAGCGGGACGTTGAACTGGGCCGGATCAGACGACTGAAAGCGCCCCTCGCCAGAGCAGCTCCTGGAGTAAACGGTGAAACTCATCACAGTCAGAACTCCTGGAATCATCTGGTGAACCGGACACGGAGCAGAGACGCCCGATGACGACGTTCCCTGCTTTATTTATCACATAAAGCCGAGCCGCTCTCTCTCCTGCACCTGCCATGGTGCAGACAGACCGGTGACAGGAAAAAGAAAAAGGGGGGGCTCCTCCCGACGCGTGGCGAGTGCGTCTTGGCTGGACATCCCTCGACGCGCGTCAGGAATGTCAAGATGATGGTGATCAAGCATCTGACCTTTTAGTGACCCACCGTCCAACTTTGGGCGTCAGGCACGTTTTTGACGCCCAAATTGCGTTTGGTCTGAACACAGCGTTAGGAGGAAACATCTGCAGTTCTGATAAAGTTACCCGTGCTGCGTATGTTAGCATAGCTGCTAGTTCAGTTTTCCCAGAGAGGTTTGGCTGTAAATTAACGTTAGATATCGACTCGCATCCATGAGGGTCCAGACCTTCACCTCTGCATCTTTTCTCTGTTTGTCTGTCATGTTTTTGATGTTTTTCCCTGAATGGACTCACAAGTTTGTGGACGCATCACACCAGTGAGTTCTATCAACCATTTAAACAAATTAAAAGAGGCTCAGAGTAATGGACCTTTGTGTATTGTACAGGAAAAAAAAAAAAATCTGTTCCTCCAGTGAGGTCCTGCACTGGTATTTATCATGCTTTATACCAGGTCACTGTGCAGAAGACTGGTGCAGAAGGGAAAATGATGCAAATGATTGCAAAAAGCTGTACTGGCTTTATATTCAACAGCCTAGTACAGGCTGGATAAACAGGCAAACACACACAGAATCTAACATGACTACACAAAGAAACAGCCTGAAATATAGACTAGAAAAGATTAAAGTGAGAAAGAGAGAGAAAAAAAAAGATTAAAGTGAAAACCAAACCTGTACAGACACACAGGCGAGTGACACAGGAAAGGTGAAACATTCGGGATCATCTTCGGCGTGGACACGGGACATAAGACTACTGCAGGCTACACAAGGAGGAAAAAGATTCCACACTAAACAAGCTGTGGCAATGCAGTGTTGCTATGGGCGATGACCTTGGCTTTCTTCAATCCCCTAATCACAGTAAAAATATGGAGTTTATCAAATCAGGACGAAAGGGAGACATTTTAGAGTGGAACTGATGAGGAGAGCAACAGATGGAGAGAAGTCTGCTCCTGTGATGAGCTTCGGTTTTATCCATCGCTCAGCTGGCCAGGTAACCCCGCCCCAACCCCCGACATGAACCGGTTCTTCACTCTGGCCCAGCAACGAGGTGGTGCCAGGTCTGGAACCAGTTTTGCTCAGGCTGTGAAAAGCCAAAGAACCGTTTTTTTGTTCAGACTCCGTCTCTGAACCGGTTCTCAAATCGGCTCAGTGAAAATAGGGCCCTTGTGTTGTCAAGGCAACAGCTGGTCCTTATCAACTCATGTCAAACCTTTTTAAAGGTACAGTATGTAAAAAATCAAAGGTCAGTGGCAGAAAATGTGATATATAATCCAACACTGTGTTTCTATTGATGTGTAATCGCTGCACTAGAACAGCTGTTATGTGTTTACTTTCTTAGAATGAGTCATTTATATCTACTTGCTGGGCGGTGCACATATGGAGGCTGCCATATTTGTTCCACCATTTTTATACGGTGTCTGAATGGACAAAACGATGTGTATGAAGTGAGAACCTCTGAACTGTAAAACTGCTGTACCAGCTTAGATTAATGGGAGTTAGAGATTGTTTGGGATCAGTGATGTCTTAAAAGACATTAAAAATAGTTCCTCATAGTGCCGCCAAAGCTACTCATGAGACCATGACACCACTGGAAAAATATCTTTATGTCTGGGAGAATTTTGGCCACTAACAGCCACCGTACATTCACTACATTGCTGGAATAAGAAGTCATTTTAAAGAAAACATCTTTCCTTTCAAATACCCATCTTTACCACTAGATGTCAGTAATTCTTACATACCGTACCTTTAAAGTGCTGATGACACATTTTTGACATTTCCTTCATGTTTTATCAACCAAAACGTTCTTCATGATGATCTATGTAACAGAAACAAGCGCAGCTACATAGATGAGTTATTAGAAAACATCGCTGGATTTCAGCATCTGACCAGACGGTGGCGCTGTTACAGAAACTGGATGTGACGTCTGTCAGAGAGTCTTCGCAGCTCATTTAGCATTGAATTGGCTTCATTGCGGTTTTTAAGTTCCTTTTCCAGTTTTACAGACAAACAGTAACGACTCAGCCTTCAGATTGTGTTGACATTTAATGGTTAAAAGCTCGTAAGTGCAGCGTTAGTTTATTTAGGTTTCCTACAGATTTAGAATTTTATTTTGAAGATAAAGAAGCAGGTTGGAGTCGGACTCACCAGGAAACAGCAGCAGCACCAGGACCTCTCTGCTCGTCTCTCCTGTCTACAGCGTCTGTTCACTGGAACTGCAGGAACCAACGTGTTGAGACTTCTAACAAAATGAAACTGCGAAATGTTCTCTCTGGAATATTCAACCATCGTTGCTTCATCACATCGGTCATACAGCTGCTGTACGGACAGATAGCTGCTGCTCGGTTATATGAGGACTTCTCCGGTCATCAGATCTCCTCCAGCTGCTTCCAAAGATACATCCTTCCCTCCATCCTCATCCTTATAAACGGGAACTATTTAAAACTCCACTGGAACCATGGAACTTGTTTTCTTCTCATTTTTAAAAGGCTAATTATTTCCCGCGGCTAGCTCATGGCTAGCCGTTAGCCGCGAGCTAACACAGTGAATGAGTGTCTCTGTCACGCCTGGCTCTATCAAACCAGCACAGCTATTTATCAGTTGTGGTTCTGCTTGTGTTGTTCCGGGTCACTCCTCACAGTTCTGGTTCCCTCAGTGTGGTCTTGCAGGCTTTTATCTGAACCAGTGGACCTGAGGCTGGAGACAGACTGTAGGCAGCTGCTACAGTTCTACTCCGGTTCTAGCTTGTAAAATGTGATTTCCCCAAATTCCTCAGCATTATCACACTTTTGTGACAGGCTGATGATCCCAGCACACAAACCAGTTCCAGTTTGCACGGCTTAGATTATACATGTACAGTAACTCAATGGGCGGAACGTCGCTGATGACACAACATGGCAGCTCGTTTTGCAACTAAAAAGCTATTAGCATTTAGCCAAGCCTCCTAAACATCGGATATTTACGTAAATACACGTCTGATTAACTTCTAACTGCACGGATCAACTTATTTTATCTTAGTGTGTTGTTGTATGGCAAAGTTACTTGAAGTTAAGGTCATGTCATCAGCTCTTTAAGCTCTATTGAAACACAATAGAACAAGGTACTGTATACAACAAGTTGGAATACAAAAAGACAAAGAAGGAAACACACAAACAAATAAAAGAAAAATAAAAAAAAACAGTGCACACACACACAAAAAGGAAAAAAGCATAACTAGTATAACTACAACTTAACTCACTGGCTGCCATTCACGTGTAAACACATTAATTCAAATCTGAACATTAACTGCCAATCACGTGTTTCCACGTTAATTAAGGGTTTTAATTGGGGGAGCTGTTTTAATCTCTGGTGCAGCTTGTCAGAGAGAACCAAGTGCTGATCATCTTTATTTCGGTAGTTTTCATCTGATCCAGCAGATGGCGGTGTCAGACAAGCTTAAAAAAAACCTACCAGAAGTGATGCGCTTCCATGATACCTGCGTGTGTTGTTACCGTTAGCGGTTAGTAGCACCTAGCTGCAGCCGGAGCCACTGCAAACCACGCCCCTTTACAACCCACGCCCACTGCTGGAGTGAGTAGAACCTAACCCTTACTGTGCGTTCAGACCAAGAGCGACTAAAGCTGTAAAATCGCCGGAAGTCATTCACTTTCAATGGACAGGAGCGACAAGAGCGAATAAAGCGACAGAAGCGACGAGCTACAAAAGTTGAGCGATTAGAGCGACTTAACAAAGTTAAAAATAGTTTAACTTTATGCAAATTGGCTATGACATGTTGCGGCTGTAAAACCCTGACAACCAATTGGAATGTAGACATTGCTCACTTCCCGGAGTCCCCGGAAACGAACTCTGAACTCTGGTGCCGTATTTTGGTTCCGAGTCAAAATGACAACAGAAACACTGATAACTGCCGTCGCTGACCACCCAGTATTGTATGACCGGACACTTTAGGAAGAGGTACCATGTGCCGTTGGTTTGTCCGGTAAGTTGATAAAATTATTTTTAAAATAGGCGTGAAACTTGCCTGCTAATCGAGCGCCTAGCATGCTATGTGAATGGGAAGATATCATTTATAAATATGGAAAGTAGTATGTTATAATAATAATAATTGACAGGGATAAAAATACGTATTTCCCTTTTGTCCCTCATCTTGACATTTAGTTTGAGAGTGAGAGATGAATGAGTGAAAATCTGCAGATGCAGATCAGTGAAGATGATGGACTTAACTAAGCTACAACATTGTTTTTGTTTTGGGGTGTAATTTAATCAGTTATGTCCAGACCGTTGTTTTTCAGTAGGAGACGGATTTCTGGTTAATCACAGGCTACAACTTCTCAAAGCACAAGGCAGCAATAACAAAAAGCATCACTGCAAAAGCTCTGCTAATGGTAAAAAGCATACGGTCTTTTTAAAATGATATGCAAAATTGATCGTGACGTCATTAGCGACTTGAGCGACAAAAGCGAACAGATTTTTTTTGTAGCAGCTATTTTTATGAGCGACAAAAGCTATTTTACAGCTCTTGGTCTGAACACACAGTAACCCTAACGACCACCCACCCACATTAGTCCAAACTACGCCCATTTTCATGACATGCCTCTGGGCCTGTTGCTGCAGATGTGTATACTTGCTAGCGACTGTTAGCCCAAGAAGTATGCTGGATTCTGCTGCGAGGGGGAGAGAACATGGCGACCGTTCGTAATGGAAGCATCTTAGGAGGTGGATGAAGGAGAAAAGTTTGTGGAAAAAGTGATCGGTGACAGACAGACACGATCGATCGAAGACACGATGGAAATATATCAGTGAAATGCGCCAGCTGAAAGTGAAAGTAAGTCTACACCATGCGGTGTTTCCTGCGGGGGAGGGGTGGTGCTTGCGCACCTAAGCTGCGGAAAAGGGAAGAAGGAAGGGAGGGAGACGTTTCTGCCAAATATTATGTTGTGAAACAAACTTGTGGCTTATTTAGCTAGTAAATAATTATTTAGCCTCCAAAACTCTTTTCTCAGTGTTGTTTTTGTTGTTTCATAGAAGTAAACAGCTGATCAGATCAGGGGTGCAGATGGGATTTTTGAACTGGGGGGACCAAGCTGTCAGCAAATGATTCCACCTCAATAAGTTATCTTTGAGAAATTTGAGCTTTTACTAGGGTCGCAATCTCTCACAGCTACTACCACTCCCAGGCTCTCACATACAGTCCGATCACTCCGCGATATGATACAAAAATACAGATATTATGACCATGTGTGTATCACAGCCCTACGTTGTAGATGCTTCCCTGTAATTCACTCACTCTGTCAGCTACTGAGCAGGCCGTGACCAGCAGAGAAAACCATGTTGCTGATAATCAGTGTGTTTGCAGCAGCAGAGCGTTATAATTCATTGTGGTGATGTTGTTGATGTGAATGTACGGCAGAATGTAGCCAACCATATACAGCGCAATTCATTACTTAAGGAAAACGTTGCAAGAGCAACCGGCTTTCAAAATTGCTTCAAGCAGCACAGCACAGGGAGAAAAGAGTGCCTAGAGAGAGAGAGTGGCGTCAACTCCATTCACCGCAATGGTAAATTTTTTCACAGCAATGGCGGACGGTGGAGTCCGAAAAAAGTTCCCGGAAGTTAGCGCCAGCTAACTGCCGCTCTATATATTCCAACGGAGCAGCTGGTCGAAGCAGCACTTGTCCGAGGTAAAAAATGTTTAAAGAATTAAATTTCATATCAGTGGGGCATCTGAATTAAATCGAAACAAGTTATTAAGTACGTTAGCAGATTTTACCCGTCTATATTATAGGATTTAGAAAATATTAACAGCTAAAAGTTTAGGATAAGGATAGCATTGTGTGCAACATGCTAATAAATGTAATTTCTGCTCGCTCAATATAACTTAATCCAACTCTGCCGATTTATAGTAGTGGCAAGGTTAACATATAGGGAAGTGATTTCAGTTATAAATGTAATATCACTGAGGCTGCGGTAAAACATATGATAAAAACACTGATATCGATCATGACTGCGGTTTTGTAATATCTGATGCCACTGATAAACTGTCTTGCAAATAATAATAGAGGATGGTTATTTTTAATATAAATACTGCTACTATAAATACTATGGTGTTTCTCAAATGCATAAATACTATGGGCAACTATTTTATTTTTCAAAGGCTGATTATACGATTATAACTGGGCAAACAACCAAATCAACAGGTGTGTCTACTGTTGTTATTTTGTTGTAACGCATTGCTCGTTGTTTAATCCTTTAATATAAAACACAACCATTAAGAACCTGAGGCAACTTGACAAATGTGCTACACATCAGTGGCTGATTATGCTGGACTTAACTGACCATGACACTTTTTTCTCTGCCTTGTATTTCCTGCACTAGACAGCATTGCCAGGGTGCAGGGAGATGCTTCATGTGGGACTAATGTTTATCTCTCTGCACTTGTCCAAGAATGTCCTGAAGCCTCTTCAGCTGTTCTGAGGTTGCCAATGTTGTTTTACAATTGTACTTGGTTTTTGCATTTTATTTTTCCTGTTCTTTGTTCATTTAATTAAAAGAATCTAAAAATGTCCTCGTGGTGTGGCATTTTAAAGTATGCAAAAGTGCAACTGTTTATTATATGATTACCTAATTTTTTTGTTGTTGCAATCTTTGTTTGTGATAAGGATCTTTAAGGAATGCATTGTCTTAAGTGTGTTTTGGGGAGGACTGATTTACTATGCATCAATCAGTAGAGTACGTTTGTGATAAGCAAGGACAGAACTCAATTTATTTGCAATGCATTAAAATATGCTGTTGCAAGTCAGACTTGAAGAGAATTTACAAGTAATTTTAGTCACCTGTTAGCCTGCCTCACTTACATCTGAAAGAAAAAAAAAGAAAATAATGTGGGTTTTATTGCTGTGATGGGATGATTTAAAGCAACGCGTTCAAAGCCATTCATATTGCATAGATATTTACTAGGAAGAATGGGTAACAAATAGTTGTATAACTATATTTTTTTGTAATGAAAATTTAATTTGACATTGGTTTCCAGATTTAAACAGTCATCATGATGTTGCAAGTTCAGACATAATGCAGTCAGTTGACAAAATCATTAAGTCGCCTGTCTGCTTCACTCAAGTCTGACAGTAAAAAGAGAAAATATTGTGGTTTATTGCTGCCACTCGAGTGGTTTAGTAACAGTTTAAACACCATTAATATCAGCATATTTACAAGGAAGATTAGGTAATAAAAAGTTGTAGAACTCGATTTATTTGCAATGAATTAAAATGAAATTTTAAGTGTTAAGTGGCGGACTCTCCAAGGCTGATGGAAACAGAGACTCCGTCACTCATTAACTATGTTGGATTACTACAAGATCGTAAATGAGTATTGATCATATTTTCTGTCTGTACTTAAACATTACGAATGTCAATAAAGTAAAATAAAGCTATATTTTTCTGTAAATATATTAGCTTCTACTCCATAACGTTAGCATTTATTGACATTATTTAGCGATTGTTGTGGTTTTCCTAATGTTTAGAATGGCCCGCCAAGCACTTCCGGGAACTGTTTGAGGCTACATGCGGCCGGATTTCTGAACTTCCGTTGACGCCACTCTCTCTCTCTAGGCACTCTAAGGGAGAAGTGGAACCAGTTCACACCAACCAATAGAAACACGTCTCTCATCCACCAGTGTAGGCCCCGCCCATCAAGTGCACTTGAATTCACAAGCAAAACTTTAGAATTTGCAACCAAAAAGGACAAATTTGTAACCAAATTTTTTAAAAACTCTAAACCAAAGAGGACTTATTCATAAGAAAAACGCTTGTATGATTTTGCTTTCAAACATTATTATTGATTAAAGTTGAAGAAATATGCTGTCTATTTTTATTTTTCAATTGCAACCTGTTCTGTTTTGTAGGGTGTCCCCGACTAAGAATTTTCATAGTCGAACCTGATAGGGGATTATCACGCTTCCCGTTCCGGTTTACGGAAGTTGAAACATCTGAAGCTTCCTCTTCAGGAATGGCTCAATCCAAGTCTCGATGTTGCTGCTCTGTTCCATTGTGTACATCTAATAAACATCGCCAGCCGTAGCTAAGTTTTCATGGATTCCCGACTGAAAAGACACTAAGGAAGAAGTGGATGAAAGCGATTTTTCGGAGTGAAGGACCGAAACTTAAAATAAAACAAGGTTGCACGTATGTCTGTAGTCGGCACTTCAATGATGCAGACTAC
This sequence comes from Atherinomorus stipes, assembly GCA_023101725.1. Classification (NCBI taxonomy): domain Eukaryota; kingdom Metazoa; phylum Chordata; class Actinopteri; order Atheriniformes; family Atherinidae; genus Atherinomorus; species Atherinomorus stipes. The sequence continues at coordinate 75,192 of JALJCO010009084.1, forward strand.
ACTACAGCTAGCGTTGGCAAGCTCGCGTTAGCTGACGTTACCAACTTTTCACTTGTGAAAACATACAAGCGTCTGAAAACTGGGTCTGTTCCCCCCCCCCGTTTCCAGTGGAACAACTGGGGACTGCCAAAAAAAGGAGACGCTTTCAGATGCTTGTGTGTTTTCAGCCGCTAGCCTGCCAACACGACTGTGCAGACTGCCGGCTACAAACAAACGTGTGTCGTTTTGTTATAAAGTTCGGTCCTTCACCGTGGCGAATCGGTCGTTTTGATCCACTTCTTCCTTAGCATCACTTCAGTTTGGAATGAAAACTTGGCATTGGCGTTTACCCGATTTACAACGTTTAACAGAGTAGTAGCTGGCGGACTAGTGTTAGCAGGTTAGCATTAGCCAGCTCGATAACATGCCTAACTTTGTGCGGCTGAAAACACACAAGCATCTGAAAGCGTCTCCTTTCTTGGCAGTCCCCAGTTGTTCCACTGGAAACGGGGGGGTACAGACCCGATTTTCAGATGTTTGTGTGTTTTAAGACGCACAATGTTAAGCATGTCAGTAAACGCTAGCTGGCTAATGCTAGCATGCTGTGAAGTGCCGGTGTTGTGCCCCACCGGCGACAAACAAACGTGTGTTTTATTATAAAGTTCGGCCCTTCACCGCGGCGAATCGGTCGTTTTGATCCACTTCTTCCTTAGTATCATTTCAGTCTAGAATGAAAACTTAAGTATGTTTGGAGTTTATCCGATTTAAACAGTATAACAGAGCAGGAACGGCTGTCGGTAACATGGCCCGGAAGAGGAAGTGCCAAAATCCGGGAACTTCCGGTAAGCGTGATAATCCCCTATTCGTCAGATCATGTCATTCACCAACGAATAGTCGAATCATGTTTTGTTTTGTTCCCCCTTCTTGATTCATAATCGTCTTTTCCTGCTCCAGAGAAAGAGCTGGAACACCTCATTAAATAAATTCAAATGTTTTTTTATTTGTTGTTTTTTTGTCTGTTTGTTTTGTTTGTATTTTTGATTAACAATTTAAAGTCAGGAAAGAAAATTAAAAAAGGGTGTTGACAGTCTGTGCGCAGCAGTCAAACATATACAGAGGAATTACAATAGAATAACCTTCACTGAATAAATAAATCAATTACACAACAATAAAAAAATAGACTCATAACGAAGTACAAAGTTATATCCATGTAAAATGGAAAGTAAAAGTTAGAATCTGCACAGCAGAAAGCCAATGAACAGGAGAGGTGCTTCTCGCTTCGGTAGCCTCTTAAACCCCAAGGTCCCCCAATTGGGGGACCTTGAGACCTCACTGCAGCAAAAGACGCACAATGTTGCACTAATTATGCAGCAATGTAGCCATACCATACATCAAATTAAACAGGAGAAACTGTGCTACAAGCACATAAGTCATTTTAACATACAGCAAGCAAATTAATGTTTAAATATCAAAATCTAAATAAGGTCAGAGCGTCCACCCACTCTGCACATTTCCATCGCTACCTCTCTGATACTTCATGGTAGACAAACAAATAGTATATCATATGAAAGCTAAGATCCTGACGATTTCAACAGTACCACTATTATTTCTCTACGACAAAAACTCAGTGAACCAGCAGCCAAAGAATACAAACCTAAACAACCGCTTACTTAGAATGACTAACAGAAATTCTGTCTTACACACTTGAACAAAAGTCCCAAGTGTTCCCTTTATTATGACACCAAAATTACTCAAATAGACCTTGTACTGTAGATGCAGAGATATACTCTATTCATTTGGGGTATGTCATTTTCAAGCAGACACCTTAAAAAGAGCTATAGAGCTTAAGAGGCAATAAAGCCGACAGGAGAATCTGCTCTGGATGGCGGAGTGGAGGTGGAGGGAATGTGCAGAACATCACAGCCATGATTATTCCACAACTTGCTGGAATAGTGCAGCATCTTCTCCTGGCATCTCCACCGTTCAGGAGCCGCTCCACATGTGCACTCAACAGCTGACGCAGTTCAGGACAAAGATAAAAGCGCTGCTCTGGAGTCTGATATCAGCCGCAGGCTTCATGATTCAGGACATCATGGTTCTTAAAAACGCGTTCTTTCCTGATATAATCTGAATAATCCTCCAGCAGTGCCAGCATCCATCTTCAGCATTACGCACGGGAGTACTGTAGACACGGTGTTCATGTCTGTCAGACTTTTTCCACCTTGACAGACTGATGCTGTAAATCAGTGGAAGAAACTACAACCATGATGATGATGTGACAGGTGAGGGTCCTTCATCATGTCTCTGGCTACTTGGTCATAGAGACGTCGCTTTGTCTGAGTGGTCAGCACGTGCGACTCAGTCGGCAGACTGCGGTTTAAACCCGCCTGCCCGGCTCATCTTGCCTTATGCCACACTGATAGTAACAGAATTATTCCGCTGCTAACAGACCTATAACATGAATTATTTAAAGGACAAATGAATATTGTGTAAAAATCAAACATTCAGCACCCTCCTACTGCAGGATGGTATGATTTTTGCTTGGTAACCAAGGTTTGCTTGGGGCGACAGTGGCTCAGGTGGTAGAGCAGGTCAGCCAATGATCGGAGGATCGGTGGTTCGAATCCCGATATGTCGTTGTGTCCTTGGGCAAGACACTTAACCCCCCTTGCATGAATGTGTGTGAATGTGCCGGTGGTGGTCGGAGGGGCCGTAGGCTCGAAATGGCAGCCACGCTTCCGTCAGTCTGTCCGAGGGCGGCTGTGGCTACATACATAGCTTACCATCAACAAGAATGAATGAGGAGTGAATGAATAATGGATCTACTGTGAGTGCTTTGAGTTCCTGGATAGGAAAAAAAGTGCAATATAAATCTAATCTATTATTATTATTAACCAAATGCTGCGACTATTCGACCTAGAGACTAGCAGTCGAAGCCCAGTTCTGGAGACGAATCGTTGAATCGTCGACTATTCGGGGACACCCCTACTGTTTTGATCTCAAATCTCTTTTTTGGTTTCAAATATATTCTATTTATTTGATTAAAATGATAAAGAAACAAAATTCTCTCCATAGATAACTGCAACAGGCACACATGCAGGTAGAAATTTCTCCTTAGCACCCTGAGGTATGAACTTTGTGTGGTGTTCAATTGAAGAAGGTGTGTGTCGGAAGTGGGAGCTCAGATCAACGTAATCGTACGGTGGAGAGCTGCCAGCACGAAGCAGCCTTATACAACAAAACAACAAACTACTGTTTAAGTAAGCAGCAGACAGCATGAATTCTATGTCGGGTTGGTGAGATGAATCCGACTTTCTGAGCTGAAGATCCGATTTCATGGAGGATTGTGACTGCAGCTCTGACTTGGAGTTAGGAAATTCCGACGCTGGTGTATAATTTAAACGCACCATTAGTCGAAACACAAACACCGGGCTCTCAGTGCGCACTGCTTTAGCTGCCCCCCCCCCCCGATCCACGTGTTACCAGCACATTAACACAGGAGACGTTGCTGCTTAATGAGCTTTTGTTCAACTACAGGACTGAGTTCTTCTGACACTCGGCAGATATGTGATGTCATGTTTTTGTTTGTTTTGCATGTTCATAAAGGCTGAAGTGTTTGGACCATCGTCTGTTCTGTGCTGTAATTAGAATATGTAGGCAGGCAGACTGTAAACTGCAGGTTTCCCAGCATGTATTTGGCACAGGGGGTCCACCTAGTCTCCCCCACCACCTAAACCAAGTGAACATCTTAAAGCTTTTTAAAAGCATTATATTGATGGTGATCCTTGGTGGTCTGGCAGAGTTCACAGATACAAGAACTACATGAGAAACTCAGACCAAGAACCACATTTTTTCACATTTCAGATAATCATCAATATTACACTATTTAGACAATCACGTGTATATATTTACCTTGAAAATATGATTATGTCAAAAAGAAAATGATTCACTGAGGTCCTCTGACAAAGAACAATAAATACGCTTTCACATTTCAGATAATCATTACCCTATTTAGACTAACATGCCTTTTACATTAATGTACATTTACTGTACAGTCATCCTCAAAATTATTAATACCCTCCCATTAAATGGAAAAAAAAATCAGCTTTTAGTAAAATAAGCTGTAATTAAACAAAGTAATCCTTAAAAAATATTATGAGCATCATGACATTGATTTTTAATTGTGATTGAACAGAAATCTTGAAATAAATAAATGAATAAAACAAGTAAAAAAGCATGATGTGGTTCCTGAACTAAAATTTTGAGACAATCACTGTAATCAGGTGTTTTCTGCAACGTCCAATCAGACGTCTGCACCTGTTGACAGGTATGTTGGTCCATGTTCATGAGCAAGGTGCTGTTATATGTTTCGGACAATTTTGTTTTTTATTACTATAATTCCATTAAACTGAAATTCAATAAAACATTTTGTTTCACAAAATTTTATTTAGTAATTCTTTGTTTCTTTTAGTTTGTTATTTTAATAATATTGTCAATTTAGCATTTTCTTTCATTGGAGGGTATGAATAATTTTGAGCACTGTATTTACCTGTAAAGTTGATAGTGTCCTTATTCTACTAACAAAATGTATTTTTTCATAGGCCTAATCTTTTAATATATTGCCATGAAACCAAAATTGAAAAATAAATGAACTGACAGGCATCTTAAAATTCGTCATGTCTAATGATAAACATGCTTTCTGATGGGCATCTGAGGAAGAAACAACAAGCTTCTTGCGAGACTTTAACCCGGTTCTACAAATATTAAGTCTTATGTGATAATTACTATACCACTACAACTTCAGAATATTCAAGGGAAATGCATATTTATCACCTAAAGTTTGCATTATAATGGACAGTGAGTTGCAGAGTCGACCGCTTTAAGATGGCGCCGCCGTCGGACGTCAGCCTGCTGTGAGTCCACAGTACCGTGTCCAGTCTAGTGTTATATAAGTCTGTGGTCATGACAACCTGATTAGCTCTGCAGCTGTGTGGAGAAATGATGAATGAGACTGATATTAGACTGATACCAGACTAGTATCATACTGGTATCAGACTGATATAAGACTGGCATGTAACTGGTAAAACACTGATATCAGACTGACATGTAACTGGTAAAACACTGATATCAGACTGACATGTAACTGGTAAAACACTGATATCAGACTGACATGTAACTGGTAAAACACTGATATCAGACTGACATGTAACTGGTAAAACACTGATATCAGACTGATATGTAACTGGTAAAACACTGATATCAGACTGACATGTAACTGGTAAAACACTGATATCAGACTGACATGTAACTGGTAAAACACTGATATCAGACTGACATGTAACTGGTAAAACACTGATATCAGACTGACATGTAACTGGTAAAACACTGATATCAGACTGACATGTAACTGGTAAAACACTGATATCAGACTGACATGTAACTGGTAAAACACTGATATCAGACTGATAAACTGTAACTGGTAAAACACTGATATCAGACTGACATGTAACTGGTAAAACACTGATATCAGACTGACATGTAACTGGTAAAACACTGATATCAGACTGACATGTAACTGGTAAAACACTGATATCAGACTGAACATGTAACTGGTAAAACACTGATATCAGACTGAACCAACTGGCATGTAACTGGTAAAACACTGATATCAGACTGACATGTAACTGGTAAAACACTGATATCAGACTGACATGTAACTGGTAAAACACTGATATCAGACTGACATGTAACTGGTATAACACTGATATCAGACTGATACCAGACTAGTATCATACTGGTATCAGACTGATATCAGACTGATATGTAACTGGTAAAACACTGATATCAGATTGACATGTAACTGGTAAAACACTGATATCAGACTGATATCAGACTGACATGTAACTGGTAAAACACTGATATCAGACTGACATGTAACTGGTATAACACTGATATCAGACTGATACCAGACTAGTATCATACTGGTATCAGACTGATATCAGACTGATATGCAACTGGTAAAACACTGATATCAGATTGACATGTAACTGGTAAAACACTGATATCAGACTGATACCAGACTAGTATCATACTGGTATCAGACTGTATCAGACTGGCATGTAACTGGTAAAACACTGATATCAGACTGATACCAGACTAGTATCATACTGGTATCAGACTGATATCAGACTGACATGTAGCTGGTAAAACTTCTTCACTTCACTTCTTCAGCCTTATGCTACAACTTCTTCAACTTTTAGCCTTTGAGCATTATTGTTCAACTTCTATAGCATTATAGTTTAGGGTCTTCAGCATAACAGCATTCACACCAGTTGTTACGGAGTAACAACTTTTTCTAGTTATTATTATTATAAATTTAAACTAAAATATAAAAAAATCAGTGAGTCATTTTACTAAATTACAATTTAGTAAATTTTTTATTTATTGTTACTTTTTCAGTTTCTTGTTATTTAAGTTGTGAATTAAGCCTTTTCTTTAAGGGGGGTGGAAACTTTCCAGCAAAACTGTATATTACACAGCCTATATTTTATGATTTTGTAGATGATGTATTGGTTTTAAATGATGCTTTAACTTATTTGACAAACACATAATCCTGCATGATTTCCCTCAGGGGAAATTTAAACAGTTTTTCATTAAAATCTTGACATGATGTCTGATATCAACTGATGCCGATCTCAGCAGACAATTGTGAGGTTGTATCTCTCATATTCTGAGAGATACAACTATATTCTGCTCCGAGAACAAAGATCTCCAAATCTCTGTAACTCAGCCAGAGGAGTTCATGTTGGACATTCACACACTCACTCGTGTGCATGTTGCTTCGCGTCATGCTAGCCATTATGAAACCGCTGTAACCCACGGCTTCTCATGGCTTCTCAGGGCTTTCTGCTTTATTATTGTCTCTCTTTTATTGTATTATCTTCATTTTTATATTGCTGTCCAGTTTCTATGAAAAGATGACAACATTGTTTCACAGATTTTCACACACGGCCATCTTTGGGGTTTCCAGAGGATGAAAATATCCAGGAGCAGCAGCTGTTTTCCAGCCAGTCTTTCCAAACACGTCATACTTGTTCAGTTTTTTCTTTTTTCTATTTGTACTGTCATGAACTTTAACCTTTAAAGGGTTAAAGGTGGAAACATCACCACGTCTGCTCAGTGAGACAAAACTCTCCAAACAAACAGTCAACTTTTTAAGAAACTGTCGATTATCTGGTGGGCTAATTATGGCCCGGGGTCCCCAGCTGCACACTGCCATTTTTTGTGAAGAACTTTTTATTGAAAGACTGCGAGTGAACAAACATCCATACAACTTTAATTAACATTATCTGTTTGTTTTTGTTTTTTTTAAGTGGATTGAACATGAAATAGTAGAATAGTTTTGTTTTTATTTTGTTGTTTCTTTTTCTTTTGTTGCAGGAGATAGAAAAGGAGCAAAGTTGTTTTTCATGTCTATTATTTGTTGTATTTTTTTGTTTGTTTTAGCAGTTTTAAGCATTAAACAATAATCAGAGGAATAGATCTGTTTGTTCATTCCTGTGGTTAAAGCTGTGAATTTTCATTTATCTAGATACATTTTTAAACACAGTAAAAAGTTAACGAAAAAGAAAGCAATTGAACATTAAATATAGTTTTTTTTTTATTGATTTTTATTTATTGATTTTTTTTTTTTTTTTTAAAGGTAATAGGATAGTCCGTCCGTCCGTCCATCTTCTGCCGCTTAGCCGAGGTCGGGTCACGGGGGCAGCTGCCTAAGCAGGGAAGCCCAGACTTCCCTCATCGCTCCCGACCCGGAGAGGACACTCCACCCTTTTCTGGGTGAGGACCATGGTCTCAGATTTGGAAGTGCTGATTCTCATCCCGGTCGCTTCACACTCGGCTGCAAATCGCTCCAGCGAGAGTTGGAGGTCACGGTCCAGTGACGCCAACAGATGCCCCCCATCTGCGAAAAGCAGAGACCCGATCCTGAGACCACCAAACCAGGTGGTCTCAGGGGTCCTGATGCAGGTGGACATGTGGACACTCTTATGCCTGAACATGGTGTTCGTTATGGAAAATCTATGATGAGCACAGAAGTCCAACAACAAAACACCACTCGGGTCCAGATCAGGGGGGCTGTTCCTCCCAATCACGCCCCTCCAGGTTCCACTGTCGTTGCCCATGTGAGGATTGAAGTCCCCCAGCAGAACGATGGAGTCCCCAGATGGAGCGCTTTCCAACACACCATCCAAGGACTCCGGAAAGGGGGGGGGGGGGGTGCTCTGAACTGCCGTTCGGTGCATAAGCACAAACAACAGTCAGGACCCGTCCCCCCACCCAGAGGGGGAGGGAGACTACCCTTTTGTCCACTGGGGTGAACCCCAATGTACAGGCGCCGAGCCGGGGGGCAATGAGTATGCCCACACCTGCTCGGCACCTCTCACCGGGAGCAATTCCAGAGTGGAACAAGGTCCAGCCCCTCCCCAGGATGGTGTTTCCAGAGCCCGAGCTGTGCGTCGAGGTGAGTCCAACCATATCTAGTTGGAACTGCTCAAAGTCGGGCACCAGCTCAGGCTCCTTTCCAACCAGAGAGGTGACGTTCCACGTCCCTAGAGTTAGCTTCTGCTGCTTCCCCCGCCCGCCACCCAACTCACAGTGCACCCGACCCCTATGGGCACTCTCGCGGGTGGTGGGTCCACAAAAAGGGGGGGCCCATGTGAACCTTTCGGGCTGAGCCCGACCCGGCCCCGTGGGCAGAAGCCCGGCCACCAGGCGCTCGCCTCCGTGCCCCACCTCCAGGCCTGGCTCCAGAGGGGGGCCCCAGTGACCCGCATCCTGGCGAGGGACACTTGGCTCCGATGATGTTTTTCTCCATTAGCGATGTTTGGGCTGCGCTTTGTCTGGTCCCTCCCCTAGTAACCTGTTTGCCATGGGTGACCCTACCAGGGGCATAAAGCCCCAGACAACATAGCCTCTAGGATCCTCAGAACACGCAAACCCCTCCACCACGATAAGGTGGCAGCCCAGGAGGGGGGATAGGACAGTAGGAAAGATAAAGGAGAGGTGAGGGTAAAGGTAAAAGTAAAGGATGAAGTAAAAAGACCCACCGGGCACTAGAGCTGGTTCTTGGTTGAAAATAAAGAGTTGTAGTCTGGATGTCAGCAAAGGATTGTCACTGGAGTAGCACCATTAAAGGTACTGCTGTTTTACTCTTAAGACTACAGTTTGTACCTTATAAAGACCACTACTATACTCCTGTGGGTGTCTGGTCTTTATAAGGTATTCCTGCACTTCTGAGGTCAGCAGCAGAACCTTTGAGGGAACCACCCCAGTGAGAATCATTTATACCTCTACAGGTACAATTATCTGTAACATCTATATGAACGTCAATGTTCCAGAGATGCATCTCAGATATTAGATGTTTTCTGTTGAACTAAACAGCCACACTCTCAGAAAATAAAAATCTAATTGTCTCTTTAGGGGTACAAAGGATTGTCGCTGGGAGGGAACCCTCAATGGTACATTGTACCCTTAACAGATCAGTTCATACCTTATAAGGACAAATACTGTTCCTCAGGGACTATCTGGTCCTCTGAAAGTACAGACCGCACTGTTGAGGATACAACAGTAGTACCTTTGAGGGTACCATCCTAGTGGCAATCCTTTATAACCCTAAAGTACTTTGATTTCTGAGAGTGAAAACTATACAGACAGATATCAGCAAATCAATTTGGACGTCTCTTTAACATCTTCTCAACCAAGAAGTGCCCAGTGGGGGTGAAAGGAAAGAGATAAGGGGAGAAGGTAAATTAATTTAAGACTTAACTAATGAGATAATATGGTCAGAGTTAGAATTGGACTAAGGTGAGAAGAAACTTCTCCAGATCTGGAGGAGTTGCTTAGCCGTCTGACCTCAGTGTGGGGATGAAATTACTCCACGATCTTAGAAGATGAGGAGGAGATTTCTTCCTGTTTGAGGAAGATGTTTCTCAGCGTCCAGCGCGGAGGGATTTCTGTCTTGCAAAAGTCTCTTTGGATTGTTCTTCTCTTGATGTCAGATCTTCCAGGTTCTGAATCTTCCTCAGTAAGGTCTCTCTGGACAGCTTTCTCTCTTTTTCTTTGTCTTTTTGAAGTTTTTTCAGAGAAGCTATCTTTTCCAGAAGTTCTGACTTCTCATCTTGCCGTTGCTGCTCCTGGTCCGACTCCATCACAGATCTTTCTGTGGAGACATTTGTTTCTTGCTGCTCAACCAGGAGGCAGTTCTTGTGCTGCTCCCATCGGTCTTCCTGTTCGGGAAGTCTTTCCTGGGTTTTTAGCAGAGCAGACTTTATTCTGGAGGTGTTCTCCACCTCCTGGTCTTCAGATTCTTTCTCCGACTCCGACGTCTCTCTGGTTGGTTCATCTGTTAACATCAGATCTTCCAGGTTCTGAATCTTCCTCAGTAGGGTCTCTCTGGACAGCTTTCTGTCTTTGTCTTCTTGAGACTTCTTCAGAGAAGACTGCATCTCCTGGTTCTCAGGTTCTTTCTCTGACTCCAAAGTCTCTTTGGTTTGTTCTTTGGACCTCAGATCTTCTAGGTTCTGAATTCTCTTCAGTAAGCTCTCCCTGGACAGTTTTCTGTCTTTTTCTTTGTCTTTTGAAGTTTTTTCAGAGAAGCTATCTTTTCCAGAAGTTCTGACTTCTCATCTTGCCGTTGCTGCTCCTGGTCCGACTCCATCACAGATCTTTCTGTGGAGACATTGGTTTCTTGCTGCTCAACCAGGAGGCAGTTCTTGTGCTGCTCCCATCGGTGTTCCTGTTCGGCAAGTCTTTCCTGGGTTTTCAGCAGAGCAGACTTTATTCTGGAGGTGTTCTCCACCTCCTGGGCCAAGCAGGTCTCGGCTCTCGATACCCTCGTCCTCTCAGCAGCGAGAGCTGCTTCAAGTTGAATGACTCTGCTGGAGACGTCTGCATGTAGTTGATGTTCCTTCTTCAGTTTGGCATACAGAATGGCAGTCTCCTTCTCATAGACAGATTTTTGAGATCTTAAATGTTGTTTCAGCGTCTCCACTTCAGTCATGAGAGCAATTTTCTCCTCAGTGGCGCGCCGTTGTTGATCCTGGAGCTGAATGTAAACTTGACTCAGTTCAGTCTTGGCTTTGACCGTTTCACGTTGCAGCTCAGATGAAGACGTTTCTTTGTTCATTTTCCCCTCCTGGAGTTCTACCTCCAGTTTCTGCACCTGCTTAGATGCTAACGACTGAGTGATCTTGCTTTTGTGGACCTGATAATACATTTCCTGCAGCTCATTCAGCAGTTTCTCATTTTCTTTCTGCAGAGCTGAGATCTTCTCGTCCGTGTCAGCCAGGACTTGATGAAACTGGTGTTCCAGGATTGTCAGCAGACCTGAGCTGTGAGGGTTGCTCTGTTCGGCAACATGGTTGACAGTCTGTTGACTCGTTGGGTTGTTGGCCAGCAGAAGTTTTAGGATTGGATGTGGATCTTCAGCTGGAGGTGCCGATTCAGGCCGTGGTTCTGTTGGTGGCATTGGAGCCACAGATTCTGGAGGGATCTCTGATGCTGGGATTCCAGGTGTTATTGGGGGATTCTCCAGGCATCGGTCTTTCTGTGTCCTGTCTCTTTTATGTTTAGATGTTTGACTCTCTGCCTGATGACAGGACTGATCTGGGTTTCCAGGCAGTGAATCAGCGACTTCAGTCTCTGATGATGGATGACTGGAGGTCTCCTCAAGCTGAACTGGGTTTGTAAGAACCACAGGTTCTGAAATTAGTTCAACTGGGATTTCACATCCTGGGCCTCCAAATGATATTAGATGATTATCCAGATGATCAAATTCTGACAGATTCTCTGATCCCAGTTCTTTGATCTTAGGCTGTTTCTCTATCAGGGACTGGTTTGTGTTTGAAACAAATTCAGAAATGGTTTCTGATGCTGGTGCACCAAATGTAATTTTCCAGGGATTCTCCGAGTTTTGAGATCCCTTGCAAACATCAGTCATAGTGTCTTTCTGACTCTCATGATCTTTAGTTTTTGTAGGCAGTGCTGGGAACTCATCACTGTCCAACACCAGACCATGATTAGACTCCCTCTTTCTCCTGGAGAGTTGATGGGCCCTTAGGCAACTTTGGTAGCAAAGGAAATTCCTTGAGAAAGTCTTCATAAGTTTGGCCCATCGATTCCAGGTGGAGATTATAGTTGGGCTCCCCAGACGAACGCTTCTTCTTCTTGCGTCGTTTCTTTCGCTCTTGACTTCCTGTTGCAATCGGATCTTCGATGAAAAACTTGATTTCATGAGCAACAGGTGGTTGGTTCTCTGAAACTGGTTCAGTGCTGGTCTGTATCCACTCTTCTGCAGGGATCAAAGCAAGCATGTTGGATCCAGACGCTTGCTCACAAAGGGTTGTTCCAGGTTGGGGAACCTGGTCTGCAACCGGTGTTTGGACAACAGTCTCAGTTACTGTTGCAGCTAAATGTTGGTCAGCTTCTCTGACTGGAGGCTGTGCAGATAAAACAGTCTCAGGACTGTCCCGCTCAGCCTTCGTGTTGTCTTCCTGTCTCACATATGTAGGATGTTCAGATGTTTGACTCTCTGCCTGATGACAGGACTGATCTGGGTTTCCAGGCAGTGAATCAGCGACTTCAGTCTCTGATGATGGATGACTGGAGGTCTCCTCAAGCTGAACTTGTGCTGGTTTAGTTGGAACCACAGCTTCTGAAATAAGCTTAACTGGGATTTCAGACCCTGGGCCTCCAAATGTTATTTGGGATTCAGGTTGCCTGAATTTACTGATAAAGTTTCAGCAAAGTTCAGTGCCTGAGGAGAGGGCATTTCAAAGATAGGTGGCAGAGGTTTACGTCTCCTTATCTTCTTATCTTGTTTGGTTTTCCTTTGATCTCTGTCAAGTTCTCCTTTCATCTTCTGGTGTTTCTCAGTCTTCCTGGACTGGTTTGTGTCTGTAAGGAGTTCAACTGGGATTTCTGAACCCGGACCGCCGAATGTTATTTTCTGGGGATTTCCCAGATTTTCTGATTTCTTGCAAACCTCTGTAGCATCCCTCTGAATCTCTTCTTTGGGATGTTTAGATGTTTGTTTCTCAATGAGATGATGTGGCTGATTTTCGTTTGCAAGAAGTTCAGCTGGGATTTCACATCCCGGGCCCCCGAATGAAATTGGATGATAATCCAGATTTTCAGATTCTGACAGATTCTCTGATCCCAGTTCCTTCATCTTAGGCTGTTTCTCTTCCACGCTGGTTTGTGTTTGCAACAAATTCAGAAGCGGTTTCTGATGCTGGGGCACCAAATGTAATTTTCCAGGGATTCTCCAGGGTTTGAGATCCCTTGCAAACATCAGTCATGGTGTTTTTCTGACCCTCGTGATTTCCAGTTTTTGTAGGCAGTGCTGGGAATTCATCACTGTCAAAGACCAGACCACGAGACTCCTTTTCTCCTGGAGAGTTGATGGGCCCTTAGGCAACTTTGGTAGCAAAGGAAATTCCTTGAGAAAGTCTTCATAAGTTTGGCCCATCGATTCAAGGTGTAGATTATAGTTGGGCTCCCCAGACGAACGCTTCTTCTTCTTGCGTCGTTTCTTTCGCTCTTGATTTCCTGTTGCGATCGGATCCTCGATGAAAAACCTCTCTGGGGACTCCTGGAAACATTGAATGTTCCAGTTTGACTCCAGAGAAGGAGGTCTCATGACCGTCTCAGGTTGTCCACTGTGGACTGGAGCTTTTCTAAATGCTTCCATCGTAAAACAAAGTGGTTTGTGATTCCGTTCTCCAAAGACTGGATTCTGGATGCGTACCGAGATGCTGTATCAAGTGTACTGATATGAATATAAAACCGTGGGGTATATATAGAAACAGTGATGTCACAGTCATGAAAGGAAAGGTTCCGCCCTTTGTGACTGCATTCTAGAACTGTTGCTAGGCAACATCAAACTGGCCTTCACCCTTCAGGTCATTTTTACAGATTAGAAGGCCTTTTTAGATGTTGCCTAGCAACTTGTTGAATTTGAGTTGGGGACATACTACATGACCTTTGGCCTAGCTGTGTCTAGTTGGTACTAATTGGCTGTATTGCGGGCAGTCAGCATGACAAGTTGGCGCAGATATCTGTTCGTGTGTTATGAAGTTCGGACTCAAAGTGGGAAACACACTATATTGCCTTCAGTGACATCACATTCCTAATCCATATTCAACGTGACGTTGGTCCACCTTTGCAGCTAGAACAGCTTCATCTTCTGGGAAGGCTGTCCACAAGGTTTAGGAGTGTTTCTGGGAATCTTTGACCATCTTCCAGAAGCACATTTGTGAGGTCACACTGATGTTGGACCAGAAGGCCTGGCTCTCAGTCTCCGCTCTGATTCATCCCAAAGGTGTTCTATGGGGTTGAGGTCAGGACTCTGTGCAGGCCAGTCCAGTTCCTCCACACCAGACTCTGCATCCAGGTCTTCATGGACCTGCTTTGTGCACTGGTGCACAGTCATGTTGGAAGAGGAAGGGGCCAGCTCCAAACTGGTCCCACAAAGTTGGGAGCATGGAATTGTCCAGAACGTCTTGGTATGCTGAAGCATTCAGAGTTCCTTTCACTGGAACTAAGGGGCCAAGCCCAGCTCCTGAAAGTCTCCCCCACACCATAATCCCCCTCCACCAAACTTTACACTTGGCACAATGCAGTCAGACAAGTACCGTTGTCCTGGCAACCGCCAAACCCAGACTCCTGCATCAGATCACCAGATGGAGAAGTGTGATTGGTCCTCCAGAGAACGCCTCCACTGCTCTAGAGTCCAGTGGCGGCTGCTTTCCACCACTGCATCCACACTTTGCATTGCACTTGGTGATGTATGGATGGATGCTGCTGGTCGCCATGGAAACCCATTCCATGAAGCTCTCTGTCACTGTTCTGGAGCTTATCTGAAGGTCACATGAAGTTTGGAGGTCTGTAGTGATTGACTCTGCAGAAAGCTTTTCGCACTATGCGTTTCAGCATCCGCTGACCCGCTCCGTCAGTTTACATCGACGACCACTTCGTGGCTGAGTTGATGTCGTTCCCAAATACTTCTTTTTCTTATTATCCAGCTGACAGTTGACTGTGGAATAATTCAGAGAAGGAAATTGGTGGATTTGTTATACAGGTGGCATCCTATCACAGTTCCACGCTGGAATTCACTGAGCTCCTGAGAGCGACACATTCTTTCACACGTTTGTAGAAACAGTCTGCATGCCGAGCTGCTTCATTTATACACCTGTGGATATAAAAGTGATGGAACACCTGATTCCATCATTTGGATGGGTGATCAAATACTTTTGGCAATATAGTGTATGTGAGATGAACAGACAGTGCCTGACTGCAGTTGCAGTATTTCAAACATTTTTTAACTTTTTGAGGTGAATCTGGTCAAAATCAGTCAATGAGAAAAAGGAGCTGGGACACCCAATAGCATCTTAATTCAGTAAAAATACAGGAAACAGCTCAGTGGGTATTTCAAAACGACAATGGCTAACAGCGAGAGAGGAGAGATGAGGCAAAGCACTGCAGTGTCTGTAAATGTGTGCCACCGTTAAAGGAAAACTATAAGTAAGAAGCTTAACTCAGTTTTCCCTTTAAATTACCTTAAACCGTCTTCTAAGTTTTTCTTTTGTTATTTATTTTTCTTTAAAAGGATGATGAGGAAAGTTTCCTTTCCTGAGCTTAATGCTGCCGAGACAGAAAATTGTTTCTTTAAAATTTCCATAAACCTGAAACAACAATAACATTTTGTCAGTTTTTTGTTGACTATAGCTCAGGAGATAACATGGAAGCAGACCAACAAGAGCCTTGTATATACATTTAAATCAGTGTTTGAGTTGCAGGGCCGGTATCGAGAGGACAGTTAAGCAGCTGAAACTCCGCCCACCTGCAAGACAGCCCACCTATCAGAGCAGTTGCATGGACCGTATAACCTGTGAACAGGTGCAGACGTCTGATTGGACGTTACAGAAACACCTGATGGCAGTGATTGTCTCAAACAACATTTTGGCTTCGGAGCCCCATCACGCTTGTTTACTTATTTTATTTTTTGAGTTTGTTATTAATATTTCCTTCAAACCACAATTTTAAAAAATCAACGTCATGATTTTCATAGAATTTTTATTTATTATTACTTTTATCAATTTCAACTTATTTCACTGACAGATGATTTTTTCCTTCTTTTATTGGAGGGAATGAATAATTTTAAGGTCGACTGTAGTTGTACAACCTCACAGTTGTCTGCAGAGATCAGTATCAGTTGATATTGGATATCAGAAATTAAGAGTTGGACATTTGGATATCGGTAAAAACGCCAGTATCAAACATCCCCACAGAATGACCTGATTTGCATTTTCTGTCTTACCTCATTTGTGATCTGACCTCCAAAGGTCACCCACGTGCCTGAACAAGAGACAAGTTATTTCACTTTGTGTTTGTCTTCAGCAGAACCCGACTTTGGCCAATTTCCAATTTAAACCAGCAGGTTAGAAAGTTGGGTTTGTAGGATCTCTATACTTCCACTTATAACTCTAATAGAAAAAAGAAAAACTGTAAAAGAAATACTGAATTTATAATCATTTTACAGGTACTACCCCACACTTCCACACAGTATGTCAGATATGGAAACATCAGTGAGTTGTACAAAATACAAGGTTTTTTGTTTAGTAATTCTTTTTTAAACAGCAGCAGCTTTGGACATTTTAACTTTTATATGGTTTATATAAGATTTCCATGATTGTTTATCGATGATGACACCCAAAAACTTAATTTCTTTTTTTGTGTGTATCTCCATTGTTTCAACATATACTTTTTTTTTTTACTACTAAATATAAAGTTCATTTTATTAATATTAAAGGATGATCTTTAACTGTCAAACCATTCTTTAAATTTTTGTAAATTAATTTCCAACCATTCAAAATGTTCTTCTGATCAAAATAAGGTGGTGTCATCTGCAAATAAGATGCATGTTATAAATTTAGAAACCATAGTTACCATTTTGTTTACAAATTAAAAAAAAAAAAAAAGGTCCAAGGACTGATCCTTGTGGTACGCCAAAAATAATGTTACATACCGTAGATTTTTTACTATCAACTTCTACATACTGTTTTCTGTCTTTGGGAAACTTCTAACCCACTCATGTTGTAATCCAGTTTGGATGCAGTTTCATGTATAATTGTTAGCAGGACAAACCTGCCTTGTTTTGTTTGATTTATGTAACCCTGACAGAGACAGATGAAAAATAATTTGGAATTAATGTATTTATTTAGATTTTTTATTAACAAAATAAATGAAAAAACAGCAGAATTGCAGGTGCGAGGCAGTGCACAGGTATGTTGGTCCATGTTCATGGGTAAGATGCTCTCAAGTGTCTGGGACAGTGTTTGTGTTTTTTTTTTATTATTATTATTATTTGCAACCATAATTCAAAAGCAATATTTTATTTCACTAAATTATATATATATATATATTTTAATTTATTATTAATTTATTTTGTTTCTTGTTATTTTAATTAATATTGTGAATTTCTCCTTTTCTTTAATTGGAGGGTATGATTAATTTTTTTAGGACGACTGTAATAATTAAGAAATGAACGTGTTTATGGACAGGACAAGTAAAAAAAAAAGAAAAAAAAAAAAAAAAAAAGAAATGAACGTGTTAATTTCACAGATTAATCTCTTTGTAATAATGTGCTATTACTGATAGCCCCAAAATTCATACATTTATTTGATCAATTTAGCCTCTAGTTATGTTTTTTTACAATGATCTGGTGACCCCCTGAAATGGTCCTGTGACCCACATGGGGGTCCTGACCCCCAGTTTGAAAACCACTGGTTTACATCATGTAGAAATATGCAGATGATATGGTAGAGAAGATCTGGAAGACAAAGAAACATGCAGATGAAGCTGGTTTTTCTGTCTTCAAGCAAACTGTATAAATGGCCGTTTTTGACTCCTTTTATTTTTGAATAAATAAACTAAAATACTTTTCAGCTTTATCTTCTCAGATTGTTGCAGGATTTTGGAATATCAGAGGGAAAGACGATGAATTAGTTTCCCTTTGCTCATCGCTGTCGTTTCCTGTTGCAGGTGGCGGAGGAACTGGTGACTTATGCATATGAGAACGGAATAAACCTGTTGACACGGCGGAAATATACAACGGTGGGAAGTAAGTTTCCACGTTAAACTTACCTCACATTTCTGTGTACTTATGTGACTTTCCCTCCCATCACTCCAACGGCAGGTTAAACGGCCATTTTACACTCAGAACAGTAAACTGTGAATAGCTGAACTGAATAAATGCAGCTATGCCCAAATTAATGTATCAATTTTAACATTTTAAGTACACTGAAGTTCAATTTAAGACTTTTTAAAGTCACAAAAGCTGCTTGTGTTGATAAAACATCACAGGACTGAACATTTTCACAGTCCAGACTGTTGTTTAGTTAATTAAATATAAATGTACAAATTGTGTTTATGTTTTTAAATGATTATCGCTTGTTGTTTTAAAGCATAAACGGTTAAACATAAAACAGAGAAAAGTTGGATGAACAAGGTTTGCCTTCGTGCAATGAATTGGTCCTGTGGTGGGTATATTTGAATATTTCCCATCATGCTTTGTGGCTCCCACTTTTCCATTCTGCACCGTATGTTAAGTATCTGTGATCTCTTAAGGTTTTCTTCGGGTAAAAATGCTTTTGTACAATGAAAAACTTGCTAGAGGGGATGAGGTGCTTTTACAGCAAAGGTGCAGGTGAACAAATTACAAATGTTTCTGTCAGGAAACTCACCTGAATAACTGATTTTATCGTACCCCAAATCCCAATAATTGGATAAATAAAGATTGTCCGTCCAATGAAATAAAATCTAATGAAAGAACAAGATTATCAGTAAAACCAACAAAACCCATGTTGGGTAATTGAACAAAAGTTGTGTTAAGCGATGTTTAAGTAACTTAATTATCCTACTTTGATCAGATTTTTATTTTATATTAAACTAACTCAGTTGTGTGGGACCAGTTGACATAACTGGGTTGAGTAAATACATTTCATTTTTTACAGTGTTATGTGTAATGATGAGATATCCACAGAATATTTTGACAAATAAAGACTTTCTATGCATTTCTGCCTTTTTCCTGGACACATTCATGCATATTTATCTAAAGTTGTGCATAAATAAATTTATTCTCTTATGACTAAAATCCCACATAAAATATTTGTATTGTTTCTGTGAAAATTTGATTTAAAAAGTTAAGGTGTGACACTACAGGCAAGTAGGGTAAAAAATTTAACTGATATCACCGTGAAACTTTCCTGGTTTATTCCTCACATTAGGGCTATCATTTTTTGTATTGCAAGTTTTCTGAAATTTTATGTTTAAATATGCAAATTGGGTGTTGTATAGCCAAAAATGTGATAATTTGCATACATTTCTAGGAAAAAACCTTAATACTGGATTAAACCAGGTTCGAAATTTCTTTTGAATTTTGTTCAAATAATTACTTCAAATGTTTTTACAGAGGGGATTTTGGATATCTCGATTTATCATTTTACAATTTAGAATATACTGTCAAGAACCAGAAAAAAACTCATTTTTGGCATATTTTTGGGATGAAATGTTCAATAAATCAGGCTGTGAATGAGATATCAAAAAATCCGTCAGTAAAAACTTTAAGGATACAGTCAAGAGTAAAACTTGAAAATTTATATATATATATATATATATATATACTTATGTGTATATATATACTGTATATGAGTAAAAATAGAATTAAATGCATTTTCTCAGACAATAATAGAGCTGGAGTTTAGAATATTAATATCTGTGTCTGATATTTAATTAAATTATCTACAAAAATCCATTCAAATGAAGAGAATTTCACCTTTTGGGACATTTTTTGTAATGCAATTAAAGGGACTTGAGGCAGGAATTTGAAAAAAAACAAACATGAATGTCCCTTTTTTTCATACTAATGGGTGATGAAGCGCTAAATACCAAAAATAACGTTTCCATCCACGTTTCTCTCCGTTGCCTTGAACAGGCTGTGTGCTGCATAAAGCTGCAATTCGGTGTCCGAATTTCCCGCGCTGCCCTACGGACGTGATGTCAAATGACGCTACATCCATAGTTTTGATGCAGGAAAAAGACGGTCACGTTAAATAAAAACACTGTAAGCGATTGTTATGGATTATTCTGCCGTCAGCAAACGATCCAGATCAACTGAAAGACACTAAAAAGCGTAACTACGAAGAAAAAGACTTTTTCAGCGTAGTAAACAACGTTATAACGTCAGTTTTTGCTCCCGTGACGGCTGGGCGGTGGCTGCAGTTACCAGCAGCGCCAGTCGCGGCACTCGCGAGTCTCTTTTCTTAATCTCATCTGCAAGCGTCTCTGTCCTTTATAGTCCGAGAGCTGTTGAGTGTCAGTGCGTCCACTGTCCATTCCACTTATCCCAGTTCAGAGTCGCGGGGAAGCTGGAGCCTATCCCAGCATTTAGCAGGCTTTGTGTTGAATACGTATATGTAGTTCTTTTTCAATTGATTTGTGTTTAATAATTCTATTTCAGTTTCATTTGGAACGTTTCATTTTTAAATGCCCCCAAAACCCTTAACTCTGAAATTGGTTGATTTAATCTGACAATTTACTTTATTTTATGTGACATCAGCACGATGCTCCACGTATTTCATACAGTTACAGTGAATCAGAAGGTTTTCTCATTATTTAGGTTTCATGTTGAAAATCCAGATGTGAAATGACTTTGTTTCTGCTGCATTTCTTAGCAACTGTAAATCGAATGAACTCAGCTCCTTTGGACTGTGTTGCCAGAGACCGTGAGGGCGATGACCTTCGTCATCAACCAGGGCATGGCCATGTACTGGGGAACATCACGGTGGACCTCCATGGAGATCATGGTGAGTTAGGCCCAGTCTCATTTCTCTTTTTTACCCTTTGCCACTTAAAACGGAGCAACAAGGTGTAGGGCTAAAAGACACCCCTATCCCTCTGTCCTAACGGAACCCAGACCCCCCTACCCCTCTGTCCTAACGGGACCCAGACCCCCCTACCCCTCTGTCCTAACGGGACCCAGACCCCCCTACCCCTCTGTCCTAACAGGACTGAGACACCCCTACCCCTCGGTCCTGACAGGACTGAGACATCCCTAACCCCCTGTCCTGACAGGACTGAGACACCCCTAACCCTCTGTCCTAACAGGACTGAGACACCCCTAACCCTCTGTCCTAACAGGACTGAGACACCCCTAACCCTCTGTCCTGACAGGACTGAGACGCCCCTACCCCTCTGTCCTAACAAGACTGAGACACCCCTACCCCTCTGTCCTTACAGGACTGAGACACCCCTCACCCTCTTTCCTAACAGGACTGAGACACCCCTCACCCTCTTTCCTAACAGGACTGAGACACCCCTAACCCTCTGTCCTAACAGGACTGAGACACCCCTACCCCTCGGTCCTGACAGGACTGAGACATCCCTAACCCCCTGTCCTGACAGGACTGAGACACCCCTAACCCTCGGTCCTGACAGGACTGAGACGCCCCTACCCCCTCTGTCCTAACAAGACTGAGACACCCCTAACCCTCTGTCCTAACAGGACTGAGACACCCCTACCCCTCTGTCCTAACAGGACTGAGACACCCCTCACCCTCTTTCCTAACAGGACTGAGACACCCCTAACCCTCTGTCCTAACAAGACTGAGACACCCCCCTGAGACGTCCATGGCGACAGACTGGCCATCTGTCCAGGTATAGCTGCCTCTCACCTGATAATAGCTCCAGCAGCCCCCTGCGACCCCCCTGCGACCCCCTGCGACCCCCCTGCGACCCCGCTGCAGTGCAGAAAATGAATTCTGACAGTGACGTCTCCAGAAAAACCATGATTGCTGATATTAATCCAGCCGCTGACTGTGGGACCGCAGACTCCACACGAGAGGAACAGTTCAGTGACCAACATGAATACTGGACACAGGTTCTATAGAGTGTGGGGGGGGGGCGTGAACGTGGACTTGATTGCTTTCAGGAGTGAACCGCATGTTTGGAGACTCCAACAATGGCAGTTATTTGAGCAGCATGAACTAATCAGCCAGTTTGATCCTTTCTTAAAGGAGTGATGACATAGCAGTTAAAAACTAGTTTATGTTGTTGGCATTACTGCATATGTAAATACTCCAAAGAAAAAAACGGCATTTTTTACAGCGGAGTATTGTTTTGAAACGCCAGACCTCACTTCCTCAGTAATACAGTTGGGTCCGGTGATGATATGGAGCTTTACCCGGAGACCACGTTGACTTCATTTTGATTGGCTACACCTTATTTGGCTATGACCTTATTTGGAGAATCTAGGTCAAGCTGCGGTCGGAGTTTGCTAAAGGCTAACTGCTAGCAACATGGGCAGTCCAGACAGTGAGCTACGTTTATCAGACAAGACAGCATTTAGAAAATAAATAAACTTACAGGTAATGACAAGGTTGTGGCCCCCTCCCTCAGTGTTGCTGCAGAAGTTTGCTTTTAAATCCATTTGTTTGAAAACCCAGACCTGACTGCACAGAAGTTACTACTAGCTCCATACAAGCAGCTGAATCAGACAGGGAGGGGAGGGGGGGAGCGGACGGTGCATAGACCGTTAGGAGAGAGAGGGGGGGGGGGGGGGGGGGGGCTGTTTACTTGATAGTGTGCTCTTATTGGAGCAATTAAATTACGTAGAATGATAGAATTACGAAGACTGATGGAACTACGTAGAATGATAGAACTACGTAGAATGATAGAACTACGTAGAATGATGGAACTACGTAGAATGATAGAACTACGTAGAATGATGGAACTACGTAGAATGATGGAACTACGTAGTATGATAGAACTACGTAGAATGATAGAACTACGTAGAATGATGAGCTGCTGTCTGATTCAACTGTTTCTGAGCAGAGAGACAAAGCTGACAGACCATAAACAGGAACTTTGATTCTCACTCTGACATTCACATGGCCTCATCAGAGCACAACAGATCATATTATACACCCAAAACCCCAGAAAAGTGAAATTTGATGTCATGGCACCTTTAAAGTTCAGTTTGATTTGTTGCTGCTATCATTTATTTATGTATTTATTTATATTTCATTATTAATTATTCATCAGATCTTACATTATCATTATTATTACTATTATTATTCAATCTGCTCACGTTATTGATACATCAATATCATGTCAAACTAAAAACAAACAGAACAGCTTTAGATATTTTCTTCTATAATGAGACTTTTTTTAAAAAAAGAGGAAAAAAATTTAGTAAATCTGGTAAATGGACTGTACTTATATCGCACCTTTCCAGTCATACTAACCGCTCAAAGCACTTTACACTACATATCACATTTACCCAGTCACACACACAATCATACCCCGATGGGCACATCGGGAGGCAACTTGGGGTTCAGTGTCTTGCCCAAGGACACTTCGGCATGTAGTCTGGGGAAGCCTGGAATCGATCCCACAACCCTCCGGTTGAAAGATGTCTGCTCTTCCACCTGAGCTACAGCCGCTGGACAGATGGGACAGGGCCTACGAAACTTCCTAGCCTGGGGACCGAACGGTAGGCGGCCCTGCCCCTGATACATGCAGGCTGCGAGGGGCCCCGGGTTACCAGGGGGCCTCCATTAGATGGTCCATTGTAAGAAAAAAAAAGTTAGCTATAACATCTCGGCACTGATATAGGAGTGCGAGTGGTGTGACCTCACTGTGCCCCCCCTAAAACTAGTTTACTATTACTGTTTAAAAGTCACCGTGAGACGGATCGCGTCTCCTGCTGCAGGACAGGTGATGTTCGTGTGATCGTCTGCTGAAAACATCCGCGGGAGCGCGCAGCCTTTCGCCCACTTCCCCTCGGTGTCGCCGTCTGCAGCTGTTTCTCTCAACATCAAACCGACGTAACTCAATTTCACGTGACATTACAGCCACGAAACTGTGCATGTGTGACACGTTAGTGCTTTAACTGAATAATTGGTGCAGACGAGGAGATGAGTTGTAAAGATTTTCAGGGAAGTTGCTGCTTTACTGTTCTGGCTGCGTGTTGCCTTTTGACGTCCAGTTAATACGATTTATGTATTTAGTCATAACTAAAATGTCATTTCAACGGATGCCCATTGCTTTGAAGTGGATTAAGCCAAAATAGGCTTCAGAATAGTGGGATTTGATAGCCAAAAACTGAAATACTCTTGTAATTGTCAATGGGCTCTATGCACGACTCCTTTGTTTCCTGTCTCTCATTACTGGACGAACTGATTAATCCAGGTGTGCCTGCCCTCAGTAACTGGCCAGACACACCTGGATTAATCAGTTTGTCCAGTAATGAGAGACAGGAAACAAAGGAGCTACCTTAATTTCAGGAAGTAGTGGAGCTGTGCATAGAGCCCATGAAAAGAAAAAAAACTTTTAAATTACTACAGTTTATCAAAAATCATCTAGATTTCTGGTAAACGAATCCCTTTCATCCCCTCCCACGCCTTTCTAAGGTGGAATTAAGCATCCATTTGGCATATTTTATCTTTCTAAGAACTGATTAATGTCCATGTGTTGCAGCTGAAAAGCTCTAATTCTACCATCAAATGTACCACAGTGTTTGGACTGGTCTGGACCCAAACTGGTCTGGAACCTGAACAATGTTTCTCTGAGGTTATTAGAAGCTGCAGTGAACTCTTCAGCGGCTCGTCAGAGGCCGTCATCAGTTTTTTACACATCACCCAAACCTAGACTATGCACTCATACATGTTTAGGGGTTCCGGATGGCGACCTGGATGTTATGGCTCGGGGGTGGGGGCCTCACTTTGGGTCTCTGAGAAGAGATTATACCCGAGGGAATAGCATCGAAAACAACACAGGAATTCTGTATTGCTGTAAAAACTCAGAAAGAAAATGGACTTATTCTTGCAGAAAATACATTTATTCTTCCATATGAGACACTTGTGTGGGCTAAAGTTACGCTTGTAAATTAAAGACCGCACCAGCTACATTTTCTTATGAAAAAATGATAGTTTAAGGGGGATTTTGTTAATATTGTAATTGCAAATAAGAGAAAAATCAAGACCACCTTCCATAGAAATGATAAGGTTGGGAATTACATTCCATGAAGAAGATGGACATTTTAGATAATGTTTTATCCAGTGTTTAATTTTTTGTTGTGAAATCAACAGAGATGAGATCTCTTTTAGAGTATTCATTCATTAAAGCTGACTTTTTAAAGAGATGAGTGCGGTTTTTCCATACAAAGTTTAACAAGGCTTTTTCAATAGTTTTGCATATATGAAGGTCTACATCCAATGATAGTGCGACATAAGCTAATCTTGATATTCCCTCAGCCTTTGAGAGCAAAACTCTGCCTCTCAGTGATAAATCACGCAGGAACCATAAGTTTAGTTTTTCTTAGTTTTTTTAATTATAGGATTAAAGTTAGTGAGGCAGTTTTGTTTCTCAATTCGCTCAATATTAATACCCAATCAGAGTCAAACCTCACGGAGACTTGTTGTGTTTGATTGATGAGCACTGTGACTGTGGAGGAAAGACATCAGGTTTCAACAGTATCAACCAGGAGAGCAAAAAGTGTCATGTTGCTGTTTTGCATGTCGTCTAACACAATTCTGGCTTTTTCAGTGAAGCAGTCACATGATTATTCTGAAAAATGCTTTTAAATGAAGCAAACAGTGGCATATAAATCCAAATGTATCTGATAGAAAACTGCCAGATTGGAGGTTGAGGGTGCTGGAAGTGTTCATTTTGGCAGTCTTGTAGAGGAAAAACTTGCAGTGAAGCCAAAAGAGACAAGCTGCTGTGATTTTACCCTGTTAAGTCTAAATCCTGGCAAAGGAAGCAGGGCTCCATGGAAGGCTGAACAGACAGATTTGACATGTTCAAAAGGTTTAGAGCTGCCAGCGAGGGCAGTCAGACCGTGAGGTAACCCCCTCCCTGAAGGGCCAAAGCAGGAAGATGCCAAAGGCTCGCATCGCAGAGTCAACCCTGAGGCAGGGTTCAGTATATTCTGAGTGTGTGTTAGGGTGGTGCTTCTTTCTAACGTCTGCATGAACGGAGGCGGATGTGCTGGAAGCCATCGCGGTCAGCAGCAGAGGGAGGCTCAGAGGTTTGGAAAAGCAGATGTGTGCATTAATTTGATGGGATGCGCTGATGCAAATGAGTTTTCTGTCCTTAGAGTGGAGATGAAACGGTCAACCAACCTAACTTTATTTACTCGACTGAGTCCTGGTCTGATCAATAATTATATACCAAACATGAAAAATAGAAGCATATAAAAGAAAAACAGCAAAGTTTTCTGTTTTTAGGACAAGAGCGCCGCCATGTTGCAGTTCTCTAAGCTCTGATGTCACAGAGTTGGTTTATGCTCTGGCTCAACATTAAATCAGCAGGAATCAGCAGCTACGCTGCACGATAATGAACAAGCTGGAACATGTTTTAGAAGATTAATATGATGGAAAGCGAAGCTGGGGGGCCGGTCCAGCATCCAGATCCTGTACCGATGCTTTCCAGCCATCACACCCTGTGACTGAGGAGAGAGGAAAACAGCAGGTACTGTAGGCTAACTAAGCTAACGGTAGTAACCGGTGGTTAAATGTAAAATAAAATAAATGTTATAGCGAGACAGGGATACGGTGGGAAAGATGCAAAGCAATCAGGCTGCGGGATGAAGACGGAGAGCGCGGTGTTTGGTAGAACCGGACCTGCCGTGGAAAACGGGGAATCCCAGTAAGAACGTTTTTATGATGTCATTTCAGACCAAACTGCTGCAGAGCTGTTCTGTTCATCATCAGGCTGTGGGGAGGATTTATGAGTGTTGCCGTTTGACGTGTGTTTTACTCATTGACTGCCAGATCTTTTCTGAGCAGACTTCTCCATATTGCCAGGATTTTTAACTCACTGGCTGCCATTCACGTGTAAACACATTAATTCAAATCCGAACATTAACTGCCAATCACGTGTTTCCACGTTAATTAAGGGTTTTAATCGCGGGAGCTGTTTTAATCTCTGGTGGAGCTTGTCAGAGAGAACCAAGTGCTGATCATGATTTTTTCGGTAGTTTTCATCTAATCCAGCAGATGGCGGTGTCAGACAAGCTTAAAAAAACCTACCAGGAAGTGATGCGCTTCCATGACGCTTCCTGTGTTGTTAGAGGTAGCGGTTGCTAGCCCAAGAAGTGTGCTGGATTCTGTTGGGAGTTCTTTTCTCAGTGTTGTATTTGTTGTTTTATAGAAGTAAACAGCTGTTTGGATGATGGTGTTACTAAAGAAAAAATTACATAATAACATTATGCCGTCCATCATTTTTGGTAGCATAGATACGTGAAATAAAGTGTCAGATTAATGAGTGTTCACCATAATTTACCGTGTTTTTGTTGTTGGGGATTAAATCCAGTGTTTTCTCCACCGTGGCAGCAAGTTATTCCTCCTCTGCTCTGATTGGCCGATATTCCTCCCGGATACGAACACACTGACATCAGTGGACTGAGCAGCAGAAACGTCCAGGTTTGTCAGATGGCAGAAATCTTCATGAAATAAATGTCTGTGATCTTCTTCTTAACTTATTACCACATTAAATTTTTCCTCTGATGGTCCAACAGCCAGGAATGTGACGTCCTTCCACATTTCCTCCATGTTGTTCAGAAAAAAGTCCGATTCTAATATTTGTGCTAACTTGCACTGACTGCGTCATTATCATGCAGCTGTTTGGTCGGCTCGCCGGGGATGGGGAAGAAAAAACGTACCGTACCGTGGCTCTTTCTCTGAAACATGTCACGTCGCGTGTGGACAGGTGGAAGTATCGGGAGTCCAGATGATGGAAATGACACTTCACCTCTCCCCCCAACAAGTGTTCACGTATCGACCAGAAGATGTCACCATTGTGCCTAATTACCAGATGCGGTTAAAAGCTTTGTGTGCCGTCTTTGGTATACTGCTTTGGTGCAAAAAAAAAAACTATTTGAAATAGATGATTAAATGATGCTTAGCCTGGCGGGGGGGCAGGATAAGCCTGGCGGCCCGCCAGGTTTTAGTAGTCAATGGTTCAGTAGTCCTTGGCCCATCTAGCACAAGTCCTGGGCCAAGCGAATGCCGTGATTTGGGCCGCTGTGGTTTTACGTTTTTTGGATACAATCCGGGTTAGCACCCGAACATCCCGTTCAGACAGCTTCCTCTTGCATCCACAGTTAATCCTGTTGGATGTGGTTCGTCCTTCTTGGTGGTATGCTGACATTACCCTGGATACTGTGGCTCTTGATACATCACAAAGACTTGTCTTGGTCACAGATGCGCCAGCAAGATGTGCACCAACAATTTGTCCTCTTCTGAACTCTGATACAATGTTGTATGCATTGCAATGTTTTGAGCAAAACTGTGCTTTTTACCTGCTAATTGAACCTTCACACTCTGCTCTTACTGGTGCAATGTGCAATTAATGAATATTTGCCACCAGGCTGGTCTAGTTTAGCCATGAAACCTCCCACACTAAAACGACAGCTGTTTCAGTTTCATTGTCTAAACCCTGTACGTTGAAATTGACAAAAGTAACAATAAATATAAATTCTATGAAAATCATGACATTGATTTTAAATTGTGTTTCAACTAAAGTATTTAAAACAAACAAAAAAATAAAACAAGTAAACAAGCATAATGAGGCTCTAAAGCAAAAAATTTTGTTGAGCAACACTTTTGAAACAAGACTTAAACTTTTGTTGAAACAATCACTGCAGTCATGTGTTTCTGTAACGTCCAATCAGACGTCTGCACCTGTTGACAGGTATGTTGGTCCATGTTCATGGGCAGGTGCTTTAATGTGTTTGTGACAGTTTTCTTTGTTTGATTTAAAAGTTGTTTTTTTTTCAACCACAATTCAAAAGCAAATTATAATTTTGTATTTTTTAAAATGTATTATTAGTTTCTTTACTTTCTTGTTATTTGAATTACTATTGTCATTTTTAGCCTTTTATTTAATTGGAGGGTATGAATAATTTTGAGTACGACTGTATACAATTAGATATTACTTGATTCTTTATCCATTTTTAGTCAATATTATTGAGAGCCAGTGTGGAAGGTCTGAAGAACCACACAGGTTGCAGACCCCTGCTCTACGTAATAAAAAGTAAGCATACCTTTAACTTGTGCTTAAAATCTCTTACTCGTACTTTTCATGCTGCATTCACGTGAAAGCGGGCAGACAGACGACATGTTGCATGTAAAGGCATCAACGGCCTCTATGTGCAGACGTGGTCTGTCAGTTACAGTGGCTTCAGTCCACATCTGATATGTTGTCATGGCGATGTCGTATTGTTTTCCCTGACCCATGTTTTACCGTCTTTCTCTCAGCCTCTGTGATTGAAATGACATCTGGTTTGTTATCAACGGCCATCTGCCCGACTGCACCTGAACACAACATCAATGCACAGCGGTAACTTCAAAGGCGTCACCTCGACCTGAGCCGACAACTCCGGTGTCTCCGGTGAGTTTCTGTGGTTTCTTGCTGTCACGCTTCCACTGAACGTAAAAACACGGCAACACGACATGGCAGCCCCCACCGAGCCTGCCAGTTCCATGTAGATATAAATAATACACTGAAAAAGGTGAATTAGAGCAGTTGTTGACAGTTGTTAACCCTTCCAGCCTTTAAGGACAACCTGGCCTTAGCCGGTGTATCCTTGGCTAAGCCCAGAGTCGGTGTAAATTTGAAAAAAAACTTAGGCGATCTTTTCTCTAGTCTTTCGCTACAAAAATGTGTTTTAGAAAGCAATAATAGACATAATGGAGTGGATAAATTGTCATTTTAATTTAAAAAAAAAATTAACTAACCACAAAATCAACTGTAGTGGAGGAATCGCGAGTTACTGGTTCAGGGTTTATCACCAAGTTCACACTGGGGTGCCGGCGAGAGCACTTCTTAAAGCCAATCAGAGCAGGAATTAAAGGCTTGAGACTAATGCAGTTTCTTCCTCTTTATTCTGTTAGAGGTGAGTACAGGTAAGTTTGCCTGTGGCTTGCGTATGGTTTCCTATAGAAATAAGAACAGAATACAACTTAAGTCGTAGTGAACATAAATAGATCAGCTGTGTGGAAGGTGAAACGCTTCTGCCCACTTGTCCAACTCAGGGGACTGCGGGGGAGGCTCAGTTTCAACCAGAGGTGGCATATGCCTTTAAGCTATAAAAATCTACTAAAATATGTCGTTTCCAGTAAATTCTGGACGCTACCCACTCAGGACACTTGGATTACATTGGACGAGCAGTATGGAGGAATATTGACAAGTTTTGTGGACTTTTATGGACCTTTTTGGTTCAGTCGCTGCTGATCTCCATTATATGAAAGTTGGGGGGAAAACAAAAACCTGTCTGATCTCTGGCTGCATTTGAGATATTAAAAAAGTGCTCCAGAGTCTTGCTCAGCACGAGGGGGAGTAGAAAATGAAGGATCATCATTCTGTGGGTGTACTATTCCTTAGCCGGACTGGCTGCATGTGTGTTTGACAGTATCAAAACAACGGTTTCACCCATATTCTACTGCGATAGAATTTTCTTTTCACTCCCTAACGTTACATCGGTATAACCGTGAACGGTATGATATGGTCCAGCCCTACGTTTTCTTCTTCTGTTAACTTTTATAATTTAGATTTTATTTCCACAACTTACAATTTGTTCAGTTTTGATGCATGTTTTGCCATGATTTTTTGTTTCAGAGGTAAAGTAAGTTGATGTAGAATCTAACCTTTGGATCATTAAATCTGTCCATAATTTTTCTGGGGTTTTTCCTTTTTTCAATAATTTCTTTGGCTTTGTCCTGTTTTTGTTTCTTTTAAATGTTTAGCTGTATTCTGTCATGAAAAACAATGAGTGGAAATTAAAATGGCTAATTGGCTTGTGCTCCAATATGCTTCCCTTTAAAGTGCATGACAACTGGACAAAGAATGAATATCTCCAGAGGCTGCAAGCTCCTTGATGTTCAGTCATTTACTTCCTCTATTTGGAAAATTATAGAACTTAAGCAGTCTTTAAAAATATTGTTCTTTTTCTGTTTTTTTCTGTCTCCCACCTTTTTCAAATTTAATGAAAGCATTGGACATAAAGAGCCAGTATTCTCAGGAGCGTTTGGTTCTTCAGTTTGAACTTTGAGTAATTATAAAACCTATAACGTCATATTCACCTACAGTCACTTGCAAACAGCAACGTGTGTCTCCATGCAAATGAAACCGTAGTAAAAGGTTCAATGCTTGTCTTTCATTCTTGTTTCTTTTACTCTTCTCTGATCTTTCTTCATCCTCCCAGTGTCCAACAGTTTAGCTGTTTCCTGCTGCACACGGTGCCAGTCATCCGTGGACGTGCCTACTTTCAAAGGGAAACGCTGTAACTCATTACTGGTGAATTAAGTTTGGCCTGGCTGCTTCTGAAAATGGGTTATATGCCTGACTCCACTACTTTCTGAACTTCAACCAGCTCCTTTGTTTCCTGTCTTTCATTACTGGACAAACTGATTAATCCAGGTGTGCCTGACCTCAGTAACTGGCCAAACACAACAGTTTGTCCAGTATATCCCATTTATAGCAGCAACTCTGGCTTGTCATTGTTCCTTTATCTTCTGCTGCAAAAGGCCATGGATATCCAGTGAATGTTGATTTTATTGTACATTTATACAAATCAAATATTTTGGCAGACCTTTTGGTCTATTCCCGCTAAATCAGGGGTGGCCAAACTTAAGCTGTGTCCCTTCTCCAGCACACCTGAGTTACAATCAGGCCCAGAAATATTTGGACTGTGACACAATCTTCATGATTTGGGCTCTGCATGCCACCACTTTGGATTTGAAATGAAATAACATTGGGGGGTGGCTGGGTGTCAGTAGTGACCCTGACCACCCCCTCAACAACCATTTCTCCCTGCTGCCCTCGGGCCGCAGGTACAGAACCCTGAGGTGGAAACGGGCACGCTTCAGTAAAAGCTTTGTCCCTTCTGCCATTGCTGCCCTTAACTGCTCAAAGCGATAATCATGCTTCCCATTATTTGCAATGTGTTTCCTTATGTGTTTATTCTGTCTTCAGTGTTGTATGTATGTTCTGACAGTGCATGTGAAAAAGAATTTCCCCTGGGGACAATAAAGGTCTATCTATCTATCTATCTATCTATCTATAACAACAGAATTGAAGTGCAGACTTCAAGGTTTAATTCAAAGGGTTGAACAAAAATATACGATTAAACATGTAGGAAATGTAGCTATTATACAAACACTCCTCATTTCAGGGGCTCAAAAGTAATTGGAAAAATAAACATAACCCCAAACAAAATGTTATTTTGTCGAGAATCCTTTGCAGGAAATGACTGCCTGAAGTCTGGAACCCATGGACATCACCAAACGCTGGGTTTCCTCCTTTGTGATGCTTTGCCAGGCCTGCAGCTGTCTTCAGTTGTTGCTTGTTTGAGGGTCTTTCTACCTTAAGTCTTGTCTTAAGCAAGTGAAATGCATGCTCGATTGGGTTGAGATCTGGTGATTGACTTGGCCATTGCAGAATATTCCACTTCTTAGCTTAAAAGACTCCTTGGTTTCTTTTGCAGTATGTTTTGGATCATTTACCATCTGTACTGTGAAGCGCCTGTCATGGTTTTTGGTAAACTCCTGACCCACATGCAGAGAAACTCTCAGGGAGTAAATGGAGAAGTTAAATAGTATTCATTTACAAAGAATGGTGTAACTGAGGTTGATCCTGGCTGGATTGTCAGTGTGGGGATCCGGGAGCTGGGGGGAAGTGGATTCTGAGGTGAGGGGTATTTGTGGCTGAGGCTGTGACGTGGAGGTGGGGAACAACGGAGGGCTGGAGAACCAGATGCTGGCTGCTGCAGAATGGCTGGGGTGGACAGGTCGTACAGAGGTTGGATGTAGCTGGGAGATGAAGAGGAGTGGTGGTCCAGGAAGCAGTGTGTGCCCGATGAACTGAGACTCCGAAGCATGTGTCAAGAAAAAGGGGGCGTTTCTAATGAGGCTTCGTATCATACCTTGTGTTGTCAGCATTGGAATCACGTGACAAACGCAAAACGAGGCCTCGGTTTGTGCGGATGACATAACGTGTCGGTCTGTGTTTCACATCCGCACAAGAAACATTCGCAAGTCGCTAGATTGAAGTTGACAGATATTTATCCGAGCTGAAAATACAAGGACAGAATATCCTCTGATATACAGCCACAGAAATCAACAGTATTATCAGCTTTCCCACCGATTTATGTTCCCCTGCGTCACCTGCCCATGACGGAGACTATTTGAAGATTATTTGTATTAAAAGAGGTCGCCAAACTGAACACTGAAGAAGCTAAACAGATTTCAGCTCCATGTCACCTCATGAGTGAAGTTACATTAGCACTGAACTCAACACATAAGTAATTCTCTCTATTACAACAATTAATGCATGTTAAATATAAAACATTATAACATGATGGAATGCTACTGCTTTATGTCAGATCATGCAGTCATGGCCTCAATGTGTTTCCATGGTACACTGGTTAGCATGCCTGCCATTTATTTGGGAGTCTGTAGTTCGAACCCTGCCTGCGCCTTCTTTCTTATCTTGTAACATTTTGATTTCAAAGCATACCTTTAATTAAGTCAAATACTTAAAGGCACGATTAATGCACATAATAAATGTTGGATGCTGATAATTTGTTAGATAAATCCTTTATTTCCTGGTCATGGGTACTAGTGAGATGGTTTGAGTGCAGTATTGTTCGGCCTGCTTTGGACCCATTTGGACATTTGATGTCACTAAAGAGAAATATGAATGAAACTCTGGGTATTGAACCTTTTCCCGACCCAATGGGCTGGAAAGCCTCATTGCTTCAGGAAGCTTCATTTGCCCATCACTACCAGGAAGCACGGAAGATGTTGGGACAATGTTGGGACTTGACTCTGGATGTTACCTTCACAGGTGAAGAAGCACAATTGCTACAAGTTACTCAAAGATTGGCTTAATGTTACCACTTGGACAACACTCAGGCAATGAGTGACTGGCAACCAGCTTCTTATCCAGTGAGGTGTGGAGGTGTGTTTTCAACACACCTGCAGGGAATGAGCCACAGCCCAGCAGCAGTTACAGGATGCCCTCTGGTGGAAACCTGCAGGAGATGAAACCGGCCAAAGCCCCCTTCCCTGACAGCACCGTCCAATCACATGCACAAGTCTATCGATTATTTTCAGGGGGGAACTTCGGACTCTACCTTTAAAGAATACTCTGAAAATATGTATTTTTTTAAAAGTGAGATTTTCAGTTTGATGTAAACTGAGTATAAGTAGAACTTACAAATCATGACAAAGTAAAACACAATGGCAAAATTGATGAATACAAGTAAAGGTTACTTGAGTTTTTCTGATAGGAACTCATGCATGTTTACTTGAAAACAACCCTTCTGAAATTTACTTAACATTTTTGAGTGCAATAGGCTTTATGCACAACTCCGCTATTTCCTACAATTTCCCATTGGTAAATTGTATCTAACGCATGTATACTTTGAGCATATATACTTAAAGTATGCAAAAGAGTAGATACAGAGTCATAGACGGAACAATGAGTACCATACTTTCTGGACCATTGAGCACACCTGGATTTAGGCTGCACCCAATAGAAAATGAATGAGATTCGTATACAGACCGCATTTGTCCATAAGCTGCAGGTGTTCACACTGTAACATGAGAAATTTACACAGATTTTTTTTTTTAAACTTTAATTAGGTAGTCTACCAAATCCAGACCTCTTGTGCCGCTGTCTGGAAGGTTTTCATTGTGTCCCGTGCCAACACACCTTTGAGACTTTTGCAGAACTTCGTTGGTCGTTAGAACATTTGATTTGTGCTGAAGGTGTGCTGAAGCAGGGAAGTGTTGAAAACTTTTCGGACACTGGCCCAGGAGGTCCGGATTTGGTAAAGCCTCATACTGTAAATCAGGGGTGCCTAAGTCCAGTCTTCGAGAGCTACTATCCTGCACATTTTTCCCTTCTCCAACACACCTGAATCAAATGAAAGCTTGTTACCAAGCCTCTGCAGAGCTGAATGACATGTGCAAGAGGAAAGTAACTATTTGATTCAGGTGTGTTGGAAGGAGTACTCTCTAAAGGTGGATTTCCACCGGGTCCGTGTGCAATGCATTACGGCTGCGGTGCGACTTAGAGCTCACCTCCATGGAGCGGCAGCTGCCGCCGCAACTGTGTCAGACACGGCGCACCCACGACTGCAGTCCATGCTACCCAAGATAAATCTGATGAATTACATTTGCAGGATCACATGATAATGATCAGGAGGGCTGGATAAATGTTGGTGTGGGTGCAATAAATGTCCTACATGAAGTCACTTTTACTGCATTTTCCAACTTAAACCAGCAGATGCGTTTCAATCAAACTAAAGCATATGCACGGTGGTGTGGTGGTTAGCACTGCAGCCTTACAGTAAGAAGGTCACTGGTTCAATTCCTGGCTGGGGTGAGGGTTCAAACAATTCCAACAGCAACCTTCCTGTGTGGAGTTTGCATGTCTCCGGGTACTCCGGCTTCCTCCCACCCTCCAAAGACATGATGTTAGGTTAATTGGTCACTCCAAATTGTCCCTAGGTATAAATGTGAGTGTGTCTGGTTGTCTGTCTCTCTGTGTTGGCCCTGTGACAGGTGTACCTACCTCTCACATGATAATGGCTGGGATAGACTCCAGCAACCCTGAACTGGTCCAGAAAATGACTGACTGACTTACCATGCATAATCTATCCCAGAAATTGATCATGCCATCACTTTCTTGCTTTCTTGGCCACAATAAGACTTAATAATCCAGTTTGGGTGTAGGCTGATTCCATTTCTAACTAATAGTAGTGCAAACCTGCAGTCTGTTCTGTGACATAGGTGCACAAATCATTTTTAATTAGTCTCAACTTTGAAAAGCTTTGCTTGCCCGATACCACCGTTAGAGGAAGAGTTAATAAAATCCTGAGCTCAATCTCACTAATCCCCTACTTTTATCTAGTCTATATGACCTAGACAGAGAGATGACAATCAAATGTGATTAATGTTTTTTGGGTTTTTTTTTTTTAAAGACACACACACGCGCGCCACACACACACACACACACACACACAGCAGGAATGCAGGCAGAGGTCCCGTGCGGATGCACAGGTCTACAGTCCATGGACGTCTCTGCTTGACCTCTTCTAACCTGGAGCCACTGGTGGTGTCACTGTAGTTTCTGCCATCACAACTCTCTGGGAGGCTTTTATTCTTAAGTTTACCGGATGCTTTACTCTGCTCCCGCGTCTGGTTTCCCGTCTGGTCTGATCTGTGCTGCAGAGCTTTACGCGCTCTGGGAGCGTGCTGTGCCAGAATAGACCCAACTTCTATATTTAGCGGAGCGGCACGCCGAGACGTACCTGGGACGCATGTGTCATGTGTGGGCCACACCACCGACTACGGCTGCTACTTGCTCTGGAGGCCGCACCATAGCCGTAACGCACCGCGCACGCCCCCGGTGGAAATCCGCCTTAACAGTTGCAGGATAGTAGCTCTCAGTGTCATGACTCTCATTCCTGCGACCAGACCTAATCAGCCTGATTCAGCACTCCTGTGTTTTCCACCTGATTGCTTCCTGGT
This sequence comes from Atherinomorus stipes, assembly GCA_023101725.1. Classification (NCBI taxonomy): domain Eukaryota; kingdom Metazoa; phylum Chordata; class Actinopteri; order Atheriniformes; family Atherinidae; genus Atherinomorus; species Atherinomorus stipes. The sequence goes on from JALJCO010009084.1 coordinate 111,833, forward strand.
TCCACCCATTCATGCCTCTACAAAAGCTCTCCCCAGTCCCTTTCTCCCTGCCAGATAATCAACTGCCTGTTCGAGTCCAGCATTTTTCTACTTTTTGCTCCACGTTGCCGACCTGGTATTTGTCCCCAGATCCCCCCCTCCTGCCTCACCCTCAATGGATATCGACCCATGCTCTGCCTTTGACCACCGAATCTTGCCTGCTCCCCTGAGATAAGAACCTGACGTCCGCCCACCTGTGTATCGACATTTGCCTGTTTTTGACCACGTTTCTGGATCCGGGACTTTCAGGTCCAGCAAGTTCAGCATATGTCCTGGCTACTGCCCTGGAGTCTTTGACCTTCCCCACTCAATAAGCTCAGTCTCAAACATTACTGCAGACTTCTCTTGTGTGTGTGTGCGTGTGTGTGTGTGTGTGTGTGTGTGTGTGTCTGAATTCCCGGGTCCTTGCTGCTTCCCGACACTCTAGGTCTGGACTTGGGCACTCCTGCTGTAAATGTTCTTTGTTTTTTTCGTTTTCCTGAACAGTGCCTGTAATACTGCTGTCTTCGAAACCAGTATCATCTGATTAAATCAGTAGGGTTTGATTAAACCTGTTTGATGGGAATAAACAAGTATGGTCTGATTAAACCAGTAGGGTTTGTTTTAAATTACTATGATCAAACAATCATTATTTAAAGGGTATAAAACATTGTGTTTTATATCTTTTCGTTTTATATCTTTTCTATTTTTATTGTTAAAATTGATATTTAGTAGAAATATCTGAACTACTGCTGTTAAAATAGCTGATTTGTTTAAAGTATAACTGGAAAATATGGAAAAGCATGAGTTGGTATTTGTTGAACATATTTAGCCACAGTTACAATGACTTCAGTCCTCATCTCTGATATGTTGTCATGGCGATGTCATATTGTTCCCCTGACCCATGTTTTACCGTCTTCCTCTTGGCTTCCTTGACTAAAATGACATCTGGTTTGTTACCAACGGCCGTCTGTCCAACTGCACATGAACGCAGCATCAGTATAACGCTCAGTTCCTCCTCATACATACATATATACATGTATATATGTATGTATGTAGCCTGTGTGTGTATGTATATGCATATGCGCTTGTCAGCAAACTTGTACAGCACCTTGGGCTCTCTATGTTGTTTTAAGTGTGCTTTATAAATATATTTGACCTTGACCTTGACCTCACTGCACCACCGTGACTTTTCAAATGCATCACCTCGACCTGAGCCGACAACTCCGATGTCTCCGGTGAGTTTCTGTGGCAACACGACATGGTAGCCACCACCAAGCCAACTCGTTAGATGTATATGCAAATAATACGAACGGCAAATTCAGAGCTTACAGAAGCACTTCAGATTGTTGATGGGAGTGATAACTGATAAATGGAAAAACATTTTTGAATGAAATAATCGATTTTTGTGAATAGATAACAGAAGAACTTACACAGTGTATTCCTTTACAGTGCTGATGACACGTTTTTGACATTTTCTCCATGTTTTATCGACCAAAACGTTCTTCATGATGATCTATGTAACAGAAACAGGTGCAGCTGCATAGATGAGTTATTAGAAAGCATCACTACGTTTCAGGACCTGGCGCTGTGGGCCGAAACCGGGCGTGACGTCTGCCAGAGAACGTTTTCAGCTCATTAAACATTGAAGTCAAAGGCTTCATAGCAGTTTTAAAGTTCCTTTTCCAGTTTTACAGACAAACAGCAACGACTCAGCCTTCTGTTGTATTACCAGTTAATGTTTAAAGGCTCGTAAGTACAGCGTTAGTTTATTTAAGTTTCCTACAGATCCAGAATTTTATTTTGAAGTGGATAAAGCAGCAGGTTGGACTTACCGAGCTAACTCATTAGCCAGTTAGCCGCAAGCTAACGCAGGTAACGAGTGCCTGTCCTCTGTCAGCCTGACTCTGTCAAACCTGTGCAGCTCCTTACAGTTCTGAGTCGCTCGGTGTGTCGGCATCGCAGCTTTTAGCTGAACCGAGTGGACTTGAGGCTGGAGACAGACTGTAGGCAGTTGACTACAGTTCTAGTCCAGTTCTAGTCTGTAAAATGTGATTTCCCCAAATTCATGATCAGCATCATCAGTCTTCTGAACTGGCTGATGATCCACCACAAACCAGTTCCAGTCCAGCTGTTCTGGAGCATCTTGAGAGAACCACATCTCCTTATCTTACTGACGTCATGTCATGGAGGTTAGGTTTGCTAGTGAAAAGCTATTAGCGTTAAGCCGAGCTTCCTAAACATCGGATATTTACATAAAATAATACATAAACGGGGGAGTGGGTAGCGTAGTGGTTAACATCGCGGGCAGGGGCGCAGCAGACCTGGATTCGAGTCCCCGACATGACACTCAGGTGAACCTCTGTGGACTCTTGAGCAAGGTCCTCAACCACCCCACCCCCCTGCCCCCCTCAAACCGCTCCCCGGCTGCTTTAAATTGCAGCCCACTGCTCTCAAGTTCAACCTGAGATGGGATAAATGCAGAGTATGAATTTCCTAATTGGCTCGCTAATTGGGATTAATAAAGTATATCTTTAGATACACGTCTGATTAACTTCTACCTGCACAGGACTGCTGATTTTGTCTTGGTGTGTTGTTGTATGGCAAAGTTACTGGAAGTGAAGGTCGTGTCATCAACACTTTAACATAAAAATCATGTAAGCCATAATGAAAAAATTTATTAGGGCAACTATATTTTCATGGTTAGCTGTCCATTATCAGCTTGGTAAAAAAAAAAAAAAGATAAAGCTGAACCCAGTTACAGAAGTAAAGAAGTAACATCTGCTAGATTCTTACATAAGGTTTGTCTTGAATTAAATCAGAAGAAATGTGAAAGAAATTTGTGCTATTTTACTTTATTTAAATAATTTTAATCATGTGTCTCAGTATAATCCTGTATAAATCACACAAGTGCCTTATGCTCTGATCAGGCAGCAGTTTTGTGGAGTTGAAACAAAACACACATTTATGTAAAAAGCTCTGTTGGTCAGAACACTTGTTCTTCTCTGGTATGTAGAAGCAGATAACGTGGAAACTTAAGGGACTCCCTAACACTAAACTCCCTTGCCAAGTAAGCACACAGCAAAGTGAAAATGTCAACTTCTCCATCTGCAGTGGAATAATGAATTATTGTTATATATTCTGTCTTGCAACTAACTAATTGTAAGTTTTTATCTTTGGCTAACTGCATTTTTATTAGAGACTCAGCAGAATGAAGTGTTTGCTTCACCCAAGGACAAGATAAGTAACCGCTGATAACAAGCAGGAGTGTGGCAAAGACATTTCTGTCCAGCAACATTTAGAGAGTGTGAAGTTATAAAAGCTTGTGTTTCATCTGATACGAGAGAATTCTCTGTTTGATTTTCTGTGAGACGTCTCATGTTGTAATAAATCTATGAAGGCATAAACGGACTCGACTCAAATTCTTCCACCTGAGAGATCATTTTTTATTCCTCAACAGTAGATTAAATTATATCTGTATAATTATATCTTCTTGACTGAAAACCAGCTAAAAATATTCTGCCCACTGAAGATAGAAATTTATCGGGGGGAAGTGACCATCATTAGTGAATTTAGGTCATGCTGGAATGGTGGAAGACATTCATGTGGGTTCTGCAGCAATGACTCAACAGGTTCAAATGTACAGTCCATCAAGTAAATTATCAGGAGTGCAGAAGAGCAGATTACTATATTCTGGATCCCTACTGGACACAACAGCGCGTGACCTTTACCATCTCCACTCCACAGTACCCTGTTCTTTCTGAAGCAGTTATCTTCCCCCGTCACATCAAAACCTCAACCAGAAAACCTTTTTAAGGTTATGACTAATGCATTCATCTCATTTAGAAGTTGTACCTGTGAAATGATGTAATTTCACATAATGTAGTATTGTTACATCGGATAAGATGAAGTAAATAGTCTTTTGTTTTGTTTTTCTATTCATGTTTCTTAAAATAAGCTTAAATGTTATACACACTTAAGCAGTAAGCAGGGAAATAAGTACAGTCTGTGTTTTTTGTCAAAGCCAGTTCCAACCTGAATCATAGGCCTCTATGAAAAATACACACCGAGTCTGCGAAGAGAGAGAGACAGAAGAAAACAGGGAGATTACTTCAACAGGCAACCACAGCAACACAGTGGTTCACTTTACTAGGTACAGTTGTGTGAAAAAGTGTTTGCCCCCTTCCTAATATCTTACTTTTTTGCGTGTTTGTCACACTTACAGGTACTTAGCCTGGTACACCAGCCTGACTAATGCCATGTATGAGATACACGGCAAGTCAGTCTGGGTTCCCTCCATTGGAGACTGATGTCCACTGCGAGACGAGAGGCGGGACTAACAGGAGGACAGTGAACCGGAGAGAACCAATCAGAAGTGACTGTAGCTGGCGTAGCTCGGCACTCTGTTGCTATGTTGCTATGGCAACGCTGGAAGTCAGCGGTTACACATTGTTTTTCCCTCTCTATTTAATGTAGTTTTCTTTTGTACATTAACATAGAATGTTTGGTTTTATTATTATAAATACTCTGTTACATGTCAGCATTGTTTATTGCCGAACTACTAATATGAGAAAGCGTTTGTGTCGCAGGTCATGTGACTATGACCTGGAAGCTGTTAGTTACGCACAAAAACAGATCAGAAACAGCGGTGGAGACGTCGGAGGAGTTTAACGTTCATCTGTTAATAATTCTACTGCTGCGCTGTGATTGGTCCGGTCAATTTTTTACCGGAGTGGAATCATTCTCCAATGGAGGGAATCCAGACTGACTTGCCGTGTATCTCATACATGGCGTTAGTCAGGCTGGTGTACCAGGCTAACAGGTACTACCCAAAAAATTAGAATATCCGGAAAAAATTCTTGCATTTCTGTAATTCAACTTAAAAGTTGCAATTTACATATTGTATGGATAAATAATATGCAAATCAATATATTAAAAGCTTTTGTTTGTTTGTAAGTTGCTGATAAGGACTTGAAGCTTAAAGCAGAACTCAGTAACTTCAGCTCGGGGCTCCCCTAGTGGCGTCCTTTCACTGTCGTTTTCAACCCCCCTTACACCCCCCACAGCACACAGGCGGCTTCTCTACCTGTCTTTCCTCTATTTTCATCCCTGGATATATTTCTAAGCGTTTACTAGCTTGTTGATGCTATGTTGCTGCGTTGGTAGCAGCACCTCGTCTCCCTCTGCTCAAAGCAAAGTCCTGTATTTTCTGAAACGGGACGTTTTACCCGCGATTTGCGGGTAAATATGCCGTGGATTATATCTTTCACTGGTGTTGGCGAGTAGCAGGTAAGAATAGGAACTTTTATTTACTTTTTTGCGGACGTGACAAGTGATTATTGAGCCTGAAGCAGTGATGCTTCACCCGGCGCCCAGACAGCGCAGCTACGTGAATCACTCTGGTCCAGCAAAGAGTTGGTTATGAGAGCCAGGAGCCGTGTTTAGGTGGTGGAAGCTAAAGAAATGTTTTCTTCGAATTAGCGCTGGTAATCTGGTTAAAATCAGAGCTGGTAGTCTGGTTCAAATCAGAGCTGGAAGCAGCTCGGTAGATAGGGGACCTGAGTACTGTACAGCGGTTTCTGTTGTCGCAAGTTCTGCTCGGGTCGGCGCAGGCAAAGTTGTTTTTAGCTGCTCGCAGGCCAGAGGCCCCGGCGGGAGGGGGGGACATTGAGTCGCTCCGTAAACACTTTGTTTAGCCCCACGGGGATTCCGAAAAGCATTTATTGAGGTAAAAAAGTTACTGAGTCTCCCCTTTAAGAAAACCTCAAATTCAAAAACTCAAAAATGAGAATATTGTGAAAAGCTCCAGTATTGTAGGTTCAGAGTGTCACATTCTAATCAGGTAAGTAATCCAAAACACTTCCATAAGTACCCTGAGCCTTTGAAAAAGTCCGTCTTGGTTTAGAAGAATTCACAATCATGGGGAAGGTGCTGATCTGACAGTTGTGCAGAAAACCATCATCAACTCCCTGCACAAGGTGGGAAAGACACAAAAAGTGATAGAAAAGAAGCTGGATGTTCTCAGAGTGTCTCAAAGCACATTAATGGACAGTTAAGTGGAAGGAAGAAGTGTGGAAGAAAACGGTGTAGAAGCCGGAGGGCTGACAGCAGCCTGGAGAAGATGGTCAGTGCTAAGTTTCCCCAGTCTGTGATGACCTGGGGTCCATGTCAGCTGCTGGTGTTGGTCCTCTGTGCTTCATCAAGTCCAGCATCAATGCAGCCGTCTACCAGGACATTTTGGAGACCTTCATGCTTGCTTCAGTGGACCAGCTGTATGAGCATGCAGCCTTAATCTTGCAGCAGGACTTGGCACCTGCCCACACTGCCAAAGGTACAAAATCCTGCTTCAACAACCATGGATCACCATGCTGGATTGGCCCGCAAACTCACCTGACCTGAACCCCATTGAAAACATGTGGGGCATCGTCAAGAGAAAGCTGAACGGGAAGAGAGCAAACAATAAAGAAGAGCTCAAGGCTGTGATGGAAGCATGTTTGTCTTCCATAACAGCTGAGATATGCCACAAGCTCTAGCATCCATGCCACGCCGGGTTAAAGCTGCTAGCATCCATGCCACGCCGGGTTAAAGCTGCTAGCATCCATGCCACGCTGGGTCAAAGCTGGTAGCATCCATGCCACGCCGGGTTAAAGCTGCTAGCATCCATGCCACGCCGGGTTAAAGCTGCTAGCATCCATGCCACGCCGGGTTAAAGCTGCTAGCATCCATGCCACGCCGGGTTAAAGCTGCTAGCATCCATGCCACGCCGGGTTAAAGCTGCTAGCATCCATCCCACGCCGGGTTAAAGCTGCTAGCATCCATGCCACGCCGGGTTAAGGAGTCATTCATGCAAAAGGGGCCAAACCAAGTACTAAGTACAGATGAAAGATTGTATTTTAGAGGGCCTGACTTTTTTGCTTTTAAAATCCTTTTATAATTGATTTCATGCAATATTCTAATTTTTTTAATTTTTCAATTTGAGGTTTTCTTAAGCTAGTCCTAATCAACAACATCCAAACAAAAAAAAGCTTGAAATATATTGATTTGCATATTATTTATCTATACAATATGTAAATTGCACCTTTTAAGTTGAATTACAGAAATACATGAACTTTTTCAGGATATTCAAATTTTTTGGGTAGTACCTGTATTCTAAATGAAAATTTTTATTAGTGTGTGTGTGTGTGTGTGTGTGTGGGGGGGGGGGGGGGGGGTCCAAACCTCCATGGCCCTATGTGAAAAAGTGATTGCCCCCCTGTTAAGACATAAATTAACTGTGGTTTATCATCTTTGGAAAGCTGAGTTCAATTTGTCCATCCAGGCCTGATTACTGCCACACCTGTTCTCAATCAAGAAATCACTTAAATAGGACCTGCCTGATGAAGTTAAGTAGACCAAAAAGATCCTCAAAAGCTAGACATCATGCTGCCATCCAAAGAAATTCAGGAACAAATGAGAAACAAAGTCATTGAGATCTATCAGTCTGGAAAAGGTTCCAAAGCCATTTCTAAAGCTTTGGGACTCCAGAGAACCCTTGTGAGAACCATTGTCCACAAATGGTGAAAACATGGAACAGTGGTGAACCTTCCCAGGAGGGGCCGGCCGACCAAAATTACCCCAAGAGCACAGTGACGACTCATCCAAGAGGTCAGAAAAGACCCCAGAACATCCAAGAACTGCAGGCCTCACTTGCCTCAATGAAGGTCAGTGTTCATGACTCCCCCATCAGAAAGAGACTGGGGGGCAAAAATGGCTGCATGGCAGAGTTCCAAGACCAAAACCACTGCTGAGCAAAAAGAACATAAAGGCTCGTCTCAGTTTAGCCAGAAAGCATCTTGATGATCCCCAAGACTTTTGGGAAAATACTCTGTGGACTGACGAGACAAAAGTGGAACTTTCTGGAAGGTGGAGGTCCCATTACATCTGGCGTAAAAGTAACACGGCATTTCAGAAAAGGAACATCATAGCAACAGTAAAATATGGTGGTGGTAGTGTGATGGTCTGGGGCTGCTTTGCTGCTTCAGGACCTGGAAGACTTGCTGTGGTAAATGGAACCATGAATTCTGCTGTCTACCAAAAAGTTTTAAAAACCTTCATTTAAAAACTGCATTTCATGTTTACTTGTGTTATCTTTATCTAATATTCAAATTTATTTGATGAAATGAAACATTTAAGTGTGACAAAAATGCAAAGAAAAATAGATTAGGAAGTGGGCAAACACTTTCATACAACTGTATGCCCTCTCTCATCACTCTTACTGGTGCAGACAGCGAGAGTTTGGACAGTCTTGATCCACACTTTTGACCAGCTGGTGGCAGTTATGCACCATAATGTTTTTTTGTGAGCACTAAGAAGAAGAGGCCCCTGTGGTGCCAGCTTAGGTGTACAAAGACCTAGTAGGGATGTCCCAATACCACTTTTTGCCGATGAAACACAAGTACTTGTACTGACATTTGAATACTAATTGATACTGAGTACGGATACAAGTGATTAATAACATTTAAATTGTGATTTTTTTTTTTTCCAGCTCACATTTACTGAACACACATGACACCACTGCCACGGATTTCACTTGTAACATCTCAGTACTACACAGCTGCCTGACACTGTAGAACTGAAAAATAAGAGCTATCTTTGAGGGGGGGGGGGCAAGCCTTTTCAGTGGCTTCTTTGGGAAAATTTAGGACCGGACGAGTTTTTGTTGTGTTGTTGTTGTGGTCGTTCTTTCATAAATAGAAGCATCTCTGCTGCTCAGGTGTGATGCAGACATGTTGCTGCCTTATCAGCTTACCACCACATTTACAACTACCACATCAAACAACAGCTGGACTTCACAGGAGCAGAAATGAAAGCTTACGAGTGATTAGAAGCTTATAAACAGCCTTTAATGCTTTGCTGTATTTTAGCAAAGCATTATTATAATTTTACATAAAAATTACACCAGTAGGAAACAGAATTGGCAGGAAACTTCCCACCGGCAAAGCGAGTCCTGAGCTGCTGAGAGGTTCAGAGAATGGATGATATCTGTAAGTACAGCTAGAAATAAATGACTGTAAAAGAAGTCCGCTTTGACTGCTACAAACGTTACTGTATGAAAAGTACGTCAGTCGCAGGAAAGATGCCGAGGACGCATAGGCCGGAACAACAGCGTAGTGTGAGGACCTTCATCGCCACATCCAGCGTTAATTGTTCTTGTTGTTTTATTGAGAAATTTCTACGATGTTCTGACAGTTGTTCTTGTTTTACTATGAAAATTTTTTACTATGTTTGGATATTTTTGCTCGTTTTAGTGTGAAATTTTTGCTATATTGTGATAGTTGTTCTTGTTTTATTGTGAAGTTTCTTTTACTATGTTTTGATATTTTCTTGCTTTATTGTGAAGTTTTTACAATATTCTGATAGTTGTTTTTGTTTTATTGTGAAATTTTTGCTATATTCTGATAGTTGTTTTTGTTTTATTGTGCATTTCTTACTATGTTCTGATAGTTCTTATTTTATTGTGATTTTATTGAACTATTTTCTGAGGTTTTCTCATCGATGTTTTTAATAGTATAATTTTTATTGTGTTTTGCTAAAGTTAAACAATGGCCGATCCAAAAATGAAATCCTGGCATGGAACCTGCTACAGAGTCCAGACCTGAAACCCACGGAGAATCTCTGGGATTCTGGAGAAGGCTTTGTTCAGAGGTCGGACTCGCCATCATCAATACAAGATGTTGCAGAAAAATTAATGCAACTCTGCTGCAGAAGCTGATGAAGCCGATGCCACAGAGAAGCTGCTAGAATGACAGATGAAGGAGGTCCAATGAGATATAGTGTGATCGTTTTTCTTTTGGTGGCAATGTTTTGTGGGCCATGCTGTGTATATTGTCCTATTATTTGTGTTCTCATTCATTAAGTACAAAAACATTCATGTAAATACCACAGATGCTTCTAAGGTTCAGTAGGCAGCTGTCACTGCATATTTCTAAGAGCTGCATCATGCAATCCAGGCGACAAGGTGAGATCAGAAGAATGAAAAGGCAGAAACCCGTGTAAACAAGCTGTCAGTCTGCTCATTAGATGACTAACCAAAGCTGATGGCTTCAGCATAAGACTCATGTCGGGTTCCTGGGAATCAGCCAGGTAGAAAACATAAAACAGAAAGTCTAAGCAACAAGCCGACCTCCATTAAACCTGCAAGCGGACCTACATTAACTATTTATCTATTTGCTCTGGCACATTCAGCACCTCAGCTTGTACTATAATACATTTATTCTATGTTTGTATAGCAAAAACACATTCTCGTCAGGTTCTATACTTTCTTCTATTTCAGCTTTGCTTTGCTCACCCCCAGCTGCTTGAGATCAAGTTGTGCTTCCAAGTAATTTTCCCCTTCAGCAAAGAAATAGCAACTCACTCTGAGTGGCTTGTTTTGCCATTCTGGCCACACTTCACCAGAGCCCAGAGTGGCAGAAGAGAAATAAAAGTTGATGGTTATGACAGAAAATGAGTGTTGAAAAAAGTGAAGCAGGAGGGGGGAAAGACAATGGAAGTGATGGAGGTGGAGGGCAGGCAGAAATGGCGAAGAACCATTTCAATCACGAGTTTCTTTGTCAGAGCTTGTGATTTATCAGGCCTACTGAAGTGTGGCCTTTGAGCTCTAAGCCATGACTGGAAAATGGTAATTTGTCAAAGTAAACATGCACATGATGGTGTGTGCTAACCTCTAAGGAAGTTTGTACGACTTTGAACTGACAAATTGTTATTAGATGTGGGACTTTGTTTAAATTCTTTACTTGGGTATTTTCTTGAAGGAGCCGTATCATGAAAAATGGACTTTTCAGAGCTTTTCAGCATGTTACTGTGTTATTTCCTCATAAAAACTTCATTTAAGTAGTTTTTTTCTTCATTTGTGCATATGTGAGTAATATAGATGAATATTCAGACCAAGCTTCCTTAACACGACTGACTGACCACCGGTGTACGTAAGGAGGTGGTACCAATCATGAAGCCACAAATACGCATGTGCAGCATCGTAGCCAGACGCCCTGTTTGTTAAAGAGAAACTGGAGGAGAATCCTGAACTATACGCACTCTCTGAGGAAGAAACTAACACCTGCAGGAAGATTTCCTCACAGACAAAGGAAACAGACAAACAGCCGTTGGATCCAGAGTTCAGAAGAAAAGCTTTTTTTTTCTTCTTTTTTAGCTCTAGAGGACGGCAAGTTGGGGGAAAGTTGCGTTTGTGTTTGGAGCTGCCCCCCTCAAAAACAAGACATTGTCACTTTGCAGGAGTGGATCCGTCATTAGATCATGTGACCTGGAGCGCTGTGCTTTATGGCTCCATGACTTCACTATCAGCTGATCAAAGTGGTCTGCATATACGATTTCAAAACACGGATAGAGACTGTTTCATTTTGCAACAGTTGGGTGTTCTGTGAGAAGTTACAGGTTTGTGCCCCTAGTGGCCAAAAGATACACAATGACTACATTTACATGCCATCAAAATTCAGGTTCAGGTCGTTATTCCGGTTTCTGAAAGATCAGGAATAACCCGTTTCCATGTGGGAGCAGACAGTTACTCCTGTATACATGATAACTGCAATCAGCTGCAATATCCCGACCCAAACCGCGACACACGGAAAACATGGTGATGGAGGATAATCAACCATCTGGAGTCACCGCGGTGAAGCCAGAAAAGTTTCAGAGTTCCAGCCGAAATAACGCCGGTTAGCTCCACCACAGATCCACGAGAGGCGGCTAGACTGCAGTCCTGCTGGCACTGCTGTGCTGGTTCTGACCCCCCAGCAGTACCTGGTGCGAGTACTGCCCCAAAAGCAGTAGCTGGTCCTGGTACTGGCCCCCCAGCAGTACCTGGTCCTGGTACTGCCCCAAAAGCAGTAGCTGGTCCTGGTACTGACCCACCAGCAGTACCTGGTCCTGGTACTGACACACCAGCAGTAGCTGGTGCTAGTACTGCCCCAAAAGCAGTAGCTGGTCCTGCTACTGGCCCCCCAGCAGTACCTGGTCCTGGTACTGGCCCCCCAGCAGTACTTGATCCTGGTACTGACCCACCAGCAGTGCTTGATCCTGGTACTGACCCACCAGCAGTACTTGATCCTGGTACTGACCCACCAGCAGTGCTTGATCCTGGTACTGACCCACCAGCAGTGCTTGATCCTGGTACTGACCCACCAGCAGTACTTGATCCTGGTACTGACCCACCAGCAGGGGCGGAGCTAGACATTGTCATCATCATTAGCCCACAAAAAGATTCCTTGTTACAAGGATGATCCAGTACACCAGATAAGTAATAAGAATTTAATCTACTGGTGTGGTACCAAAAATTCATTATTTACCTTTATCTACCAAACGTTTAGGGCAGGGGTCCCCAATTAGCGGCCCGTGTGCCACATCCGCCCTGCTAGAGCACAATGTCCGGCCCCCGCAGACCCAGTGAGACAATGTGATAAACTTTAAAAAGGTGAAATAAAGCATGTTTGGTTCTATTTCAGTGTACATAGGCAGGGTACCCCCCTCTCCTACCAGACCTGGTGGGGGAGAGACTGTGCTTGTTCCTCTCAGAGTTTCTCCGCTACCCCCCCTGCATCCTCACATGAGGCTCCAGCACCGCGGACAGAGCTCGCGTCAGAAAACCCATTAACCACTTCAAAATCAGACACTAAATCAGTGTTTTTAAACTCTACCAGGGACAAAGATGTTGTTAGGCTGTTTTAGAGGAACTGGAGCCCCTGAAACATTCTGACGCCCCCTAAAATATCCTAGATTTAATTGATTTCAATATTGGCTTTGTAACGAAGCCCACTTGTACTTTTTTTATAGTTCTATCCTTGTGGGGCTGATGATGATCGCGCTATTTCCCAGCCGTCTTGAACGCAGCACAACTCTGAGTTGCGTCTTAGGTTTCGTTTCTCCCGTTTGTGGCCCCGGTCGGTTTAAATCGTCTTCTCTGGTATAAGAACCAACAGCAGTTTATGGAGGTCTGTTTTAGTTTAATTAGTGAGATGGAGGAGGAAGCAGTCGCTCCTCGAGGAGCAGCCGGAGTTTCACATCGCGGTAGCACCTTAAAATGGATCAGCTGTAGGTGTTTAATCCAGCATGTTATCTGAGATGTGAACTTTAAGGATATTTAACGCGCCTCCACTGCATGAAACGGTTTCATTAGGACTTTAAACAAAAATTTACCTTTCTTTTGACATCAGTGTTTTTTTTTAATCACCACGTTTCAGTGATTTATTGATGATAATTCTTGATTATTCTGTGATGAAGTTCAGAAATGTAACGTGCCTTCACAGCATTCAGCTGTCACATGATGATTAATATGATTATATCATGTTCCATATAAACACTGATGCTGTTCGTGTCATGAAGCAGAGCTGATTTTAAGGTTGTTAGTGCAGCCTGGATGGAAGATAAAAGTATTTAAGTATTATAGCTACTATTACATAATATACACTTTACATTTTATTAATCATACATGTAATATACTTATTAAAAAGCTGTGTCACAGGAGTTACCGCTGGTATTAATCCCCCCCCCCCCCCCTCAAAAACAACAACAAAAAAAAAAAAAAGAAGAAGAAGAAGTTGGCCCTCGCCTTGGCAGTGAGGACATTTTTTGGCCCTCGGGGAAAATTAATTGAGGACCCCTGGTTTAGGGTGTCCTGCCCATGTTCTTTAATAATCATAACACTACATTATGTTTTCATTTTAATGTATTAATGGATATTGGGGAGTGGGTAGCCTAGTGGTAGCGTCGTGGGCTGTGGCGTGGAGGACCCGGGTTTGAGTCCCCGACACGACTCCTCAGTGAACCACTGAGGACCCCTGAGCAAGGTCCTTAACCCCCCCAACTGCTCCCCGGGTGCTTTAAGTAGCAGCCCACTGCTCTCTGATACTCAGTACAGAGATGGTGACATGCAGAGCCCTGATTTCCCCTCGGGGATCATACAAGTATAACAAAAAAAACAACAAAAAACATTAAAGTTAAAACTCAGTCTTGGTGTCACACATCTTACTCAAAGAACAACACCAACACATGGCTCAGGACTAAACCAGGACTCACTGAGCAGAATTCACAGAACCAGTTCTAAATCAGGACTCATTCAGGACAGAATTTATAAAATCAGGTATAACCAGGACTCAGTCAGGGATATATTCATAAATTTAACCAAAAATATAAAGAAAAACTGTTTTAAAAAATTCTACTTCACCCAAAGTAAATATGTCCTAAAATATAATCTTCTTCTTCTTTTTAAACCTGGTTCTTGTTCCACCTCTGTGTTGTTCTCATTCTTGCTTTTATCCTCTCCTCCTTGTACGAACACACAAAGATCAACCAGAGCCACAAAAAATATTATTATAAAAATTAACAGACAAATATATTCCACACAATTATAAGGTTATTTGTAACTTTGTTTTGGAGTTAAACCGGTAAAAGGTCATATCTGCATATTGTGGTGGGCTGAAACCACAATATCAGCAGGTAAGGTGTTTTTGTTATTGTTATATATACAGCATTTAAACATGACATCATCATTTAACCTCAACTTCAAAAGAAAGTACACAAACTAGTGTGTTCTAAAATGCTCATGCTGGCATTTTCCTTTCTTACTACCATCTCTCTCTTTTTGTCCTCCACTCATACATCAACCAGAGCAAAGTAATATCCAAAGTTATATGACATATGATATCATTTTCAAGTGGTCTTCAGTTGTTTTCTCTCAACTGAGCTTTTCTCTTTTTTGAAAAAGGACCTGATGTCCATGAATGGCAAATCACACAAAAATAGATACTTAATACTGTATATGTTTATATATGTTAAAAACTGAACTAAAATGAATTATAAATTTCAGAAAATTTGTTGGGCTTAGCCCGTTACTGTACTTGTTTCATAAACCAATGCTAAACACAGTATATTACTATTTCAATAATTACTTTCACTTATTTTGTTGAAACAGTCGCATCTGTGCTCACTGCATGATGACATAATTACATCTGACTGTTGTAAAAGTTACAAGGGAAAAGTAACGGACCCACCATCGTCATTCATGACAGGTTTGTTCACATATAACGCGTGACCACCGCCTACCAGTACCAGCAGTACTTTGTTCTGGTTCGCACCGACCAGCAGTATTTGATCCTGGTACTGACCCTCCAGTAGAACTTGGTCCTGGTTCGGACCCACCGGCTGTACTTGATCCTTGTACTGACCCACAAGCAGTATTTAATCCTGGTACTGATCCACCAGTAGAACTTGGTCCTGACTTGGACCCACCAGCAGTACTTGGTCCTGGTTCAGACCCACCAGTAGGACTTGATCCTGGTTCTGACCCACCAGCAGTACTTGATCTTGGTTCTGACCCACCAGCAGTACTTGGTCCTGGTTCAGACCCACCAGCAGTACTTGATTCTGATTCTGACCCACCAGCAGTACTTGGTTCTGGTTCTGACCCACCAGCAGTACTTGGTTCTGGTTCACACCAAACAGCAGTATTTGATCCTGGTACTGACCCTCCAGTAGAACTTGGTCCTGGTTCGGACCCAGCAGTACTTGATCCTTGTACTGACCCACAAGCAGTATTTAATCCTGGTACTGATCCACCAGTAGAACTTGGTCCTGGTTTGGACCCACCAACAGTACTTGATCCTGGTACTGACGCACTAGCAGTACTTGATCCTGGTTCTGATTCACCAGCAGTACTTGATCCTGGTACTGACCCACTAGCAGTACTTGATCCTGGTACTGACGCACTAGCAGTACTTGATCCTGGTTCTGATTCACCAGCAGTACTTGATCCTGGTACTGACCCACTAGCAGTACTTGATCCTGGTACTGACGCACTAGCAGTACTTGGTCCTGGTTCTGACCCATCAGCAGTACTTGACACTATTGCGTGTCATAGAAGGAGAAATGCGTGGTGAAGATGGAGCTGGATTGTGCACATCCACGCTTCCCGTTTTCACTAGAGTCCCCCGGACACCAGGATGAAGGTCTCAGTCAGGACTGGTCGGAACGGTTGGAATGATGAAGTTCACTGACTCCGGCTACCGTGACTACAGTCACGCCTTTCCCAAACTTTTCCAGATGAGTGATGGAGCCCCGCAAAGTAACTGTTTGCACACCAGTTCCTCTCAGGACACGCATTGCTATGGTAACATACTGTATAAACTAGAGAGCTGCACAGAGTATCATCTTATCGCTGGTACAAATACTCCCTGTATTTTATTCAAAAGACCAAGAATCCTGGCGAATAGAACATGCACAGAGCACAATTAAATATTCCTTCAATGGAGATATTCAGATATGCATTTACATGACCAAATGTTACGGTTAGAAAATAATGATACCGTTTCTTTTAGTGTCATTATGTTGTGGAAATTCAACACAATTATTTCATGAAAAAACACCACGAACTGCACTGCTATATCCTACAAGTGTTATGTTTGTTAAAAGAAATTTTAGTTGGTTTAGAGCCATTGTGGAAAGCCCAAATGTACACTTGCTGCTCTGGAGCCGCAGGTTGCAGGCCCCTGAACAAGGTTAACCTGCTAGCTGCAAGCTTTTGTTTGCTAAAGGTTATCTGTTAGCAACATGTGCACTTCAGACAAAGAGCTTTTTATCAGACAAGACAGCATTTAGAAAATAAAATAAACTTACGGGTAATGACAACGTTGTGGTCGCCTCCTTTAGTGTTGCTCCAGAACTTTTTTTTATGTCCATTTGTGTGAAAATCCCGACCTGAATTAATCCATTTTCAGGAATGCAGACTCATGCCGTCTATCGGCTGGGGGACGAGCGGAGGGAGAAGGGAGGGGTAAGGCTTTTTGCTTGATAGACTGCTCTAATTGACCTGTGGCTAAGCCACACTCCCTCCTCTCACTCGGACAAACAATCGACATTCGCTGACAGATGCTATGTGACGTCACAGGAGATGACAGCAGTCAACACGGACACACAGACACCATGACAAGACATGCCATGACAAGATAAATAAAAAAAAACATTTAACGTTTCTTGCACAAACTAGTGCACGGCTGCCGGTGTTGTGCCAAAAAGTGATTGTCTGCAAAAAACTGATTAAACAGCCAAGGGAGCGAAGTAGAGTCTGGTACTAGACCACACCCACACTACACAACACCTATACTACACCATACCTGTACTACACCACACCTATACTACACAACATCGATGCTAGACAAAGAGCACATGCTAGACAGATACCTATACTACATCATACCTGTACTATACCACACCTATACTAAACCAAAGCTATACTACACCACACCTGCACTACACTACAGCTATACTACCGCACACCTACACTGCACCACACCTACACTACACCACAGCTATACTAAACCACAGATATAAAGACACCTATACTACAGCACAGCTATACTATACCAGACCTATACATGACGCCTACACTACACCACAGCTACTGTATATTAGACCACACCTATACACCACATCTATACTACACTACACCTATACACGACACCTATACTACACCACAGCTATACCAAACTATACCACACCTAAACTACACCACAGCTATACTACACCACAGCAAGACTACACCATGGCTATACTACACCAGACCTAAACTACACCACAGCTATACTACACCACACATGAAAGCCCGGTAAAATGTAACCCTGACCAATAGCTTTCCCCTAACCACCACCCACCTACAACACAACACAACACGCTGCTGTTTAATCAGTTTTTGGCAGACAATCACATTTCAACTGTGCCTCTGTGTGATCATGTATGTGTGCACCCAACACACATTTGAGGTACCTCTTTTCTGGAGATGGACAACAACTCTGTCCTACAGCAGATCCAGTCCTTGCAGCTTGGTGAGGATAAGGAAACTCAGTACTGGGCCCTCTATTGCCAAAATGCTAAAACAAAAACATAGCTATAGCTGACCTGTTATGTGCCATTACCAAAGTACAAAAACTAGCACGTTTGGCTAGCATTGCCTAACTTAAGCTCACGTTAGGGATGTTAAAGATAACTTCATATTTCTTTCAAGCAAAGTGACAACATGTTGCCTCGAATACGATGTTCCCTTACCTTAGAACAGATGTAGGCATTCTTGTTCATTTTATCCACGTTCAGTTGATGTTGTGGTCTGCCGCATAACTTTATCCAATGCAGACACTTTCCTTGTTTGAGATGTGGCTTGGGAAAGAGCAAAAAACACACCCCATCACCTAGCCTTCTCAGGATAGTGTCGGGGTTGCATGTACCCAATGCACACCATTTGACCATTTTAAACTAAAAAAAAAACACATAAAGACATAAAAACAAACAAAAACAGACTAACTTCAATGCACTTCAAAAGACAGTCAATCAGAGAATGTCCGAGTGTATTGGGTTTGCTGTGTGCACCATGGTTGGCTCATCGCGTTTAGTTGCATGGTTTAGTCATAGGTCAATAGGAGAATATGAATTGCATCGAAAAATAACCTACATAGAATGATGAGCTTCTGTCGGATTCAACTGTTTCTGAACAAAGACACAAAGCCGACTGTCCATGAACAGGGACTTTACATACATTCACACGGCCTCTTCAGTGCACAACACATCATATTTTACCCCCAAAGCCACAGAAAAAGTACATTTGTTTTCATGGCACCTTTAAATTAAAGCTATGGTCTACAACTTGAAAGTTTGATGATTATTAATAACCTCATTAAGATGGTGGTAATGGTCCTATCGTACAATCTACACAATGTGAAGAGCAGGAATGATGATCCTGAATTCTTCATATTTGTTAAGTATCATGTCTGCTCCTCCATGGTGAAATATGTCGCTCTCTGTTTCTCCATGTCTGTGATTGGTCAGATGCTTCAAACGCCGCCCCTTTTATGTGAGCGTGCACTGATTAAGATTGAAAAACCCTGGGTTGAGTTTCCGAGTTGATAACCAGCTTCATAGTACTGTTTATCAAGACCGCAGATGTCTGGTTAAGTCAACCCAGGTAACGGAGAGAAATCCCGGGTATGTTAATCCAGCTTCGTCGTACAGGCCCCGGGTCACCGGCTGGAGGAAGCCCCGGAGGATTTGGGAGTAAAACTGATGCTGATACAGCAGACGGTTGTTGAACAGGTAGGCAGTTTGTTTTTTTTTACTTTTATGTGTGAGTTGTACATAAATTTCTAAGTCTATGACGATGCTGCTGATGACTGGAAACACTGCTGGTGGTTGTTTGTGTGTGGACAAGCGGTGTCGGAACATCAGCTGTTTATTTTCAGTATTGTAAGCTAGGGTTGTTGATTTTTTATTTAAAAACTGTTCATCCTGGGGGTTTGAATGAAGAAATATCCCTTTCATGTTTTTTATAATTTATAATTTTCTACACATTGTCTTTGATAGTCTTTATATATTGTCTTTTGGATTTTTCCTTGTAAATCCCTCAT
Organism: Atherinomorus stipes; assembly: GCA_023101725.1. NCBI lineage: Eukaryota > Metazoa > Chordata > Actinopteri > Atheriniformes > Atherinidae > Atherinomorus > Atherinomorus stipes. The sequence continues at coordinate 131,284 of JALJCO010009084.1, forward strand.
GTCTAATTAGTTGATGTCTTCCTCCTGTCAGGGTTATCCTGATTGGCTGTCTTCACTGCTGACCAGCCTATTTAAAGCTTCAAGTTGTGCAGTCAGGTCATTAGTGTTGATGATGGTCTAGAACTGAAACGTTCACTATTTCTTTGCACTTTTTTGCTGTGCACCTTGGCACCATGTAAATAAATCAGTCCATTTTTGCATCCAATTGCCTCCATATCATTCAGTGTGCGGGCTTGACTTTTTTCATTTTTCACCTATTCGTTACCATTGTTGGCCCTGCACCTGTTAACACTCCTGGATTGCCAGTAAGAGCGCAAAACATTTCTTTGACTTCAAGCTAGGGTTGTTGTCATCAGTGTTGTCCTGAATGCGTTCAGGGAACTCGTGAAGTCTCTGGAATGTGGCGGTCTCTAACTGATGCAGAAAACTCCAGCTAAAACACACCATAAACTTCCCGGTGGTTGAGAAAGGCAAATATTATATATGTGAGCAGATGTTCTTATTGTTCATTTATGTGGGATGAATATTACACTGAGAAGTTGTGATGAGGCTGCTGTAGCTGAGGAGGAGGGCCGTACGTACTCGGTGGGAGGGAACAACGAGCAGAGAGGGGCGGGCTGTGTGGGGGGGCAGGTTGCTTTTTTTCAAAATTTCTCAACTGATTCTTAAATCGTAGACCATAGCTTTAAGCTCCTCCACAATTTCATTGAAACCTGTGACAAAAGATCTTGGTTTTCGAATGTCATGATTGTCACAGTGGAATAAGTTGGTTTGAAGGACTGTGACAGTTGCTGAACAGACTGTGCTATTAAGATTGAACGGATTTGCGAGCGAGTTGAAACTGGTCGCTGCGCTGATGCTAACGCTGGCTGATCTGAACAGGAGAGTGGCTCTGTCTCACACAGCCAAACGTTGAAAATAATAACATGAACTAGATTTACAGGGTCTGTCTTTGTATCACTGCAAGGACACTGAGCCTTTCCCCTTGTAACAGATGAGCAAACTTGTCTCCATGGAAACGAATTTTAAGACTTTCTTCAGAGAAGCTTTCAGCTGCTCCTTGTTGCATTGTTTCCTTTAAAAATTCCCTGAGGGTGTTTAGTTGGATTCAAGTTTAAATAATTCGCTTGGCCGGGTCACAGTTTTCTCTTCCTCCTTCTTTAATAACTCCGGTCTGATGTTGGCAGTACGATCTGGAATATGATGGATTTCTTTTTGTTCAGGCATCATTAGGCACTGTCTTTTTTTTTTTTTTTTTATCAAGACCTAAAATATACTGCAAATAATTGTGAATCACAGATAGAATCAAGATGCTGTGAAGGATTTTTTCTCATAAAAGTTCTTTTGAGTTTGTAATAATGTAAAATGTTGATTGCAGAGTTCAAACAACACCGGGAATTTAAGACCAGAGGCGAGGAAACAATTTTTTGTAATGCTCAGAAGATCAGCCAGAGAACAAAGACAACACATGTATCCTTCAGGAAACAGCACAGAAAGGCACTTTACATGCACTCAGTCAGTAAAACTCAAACTGAGTGAAATACATCAAAGAACAGGAAAACTTCAAAGTAAGAAAAACAGGTTTTCTGTTGCTGAGGAGGTCCACTGGACGGTGAAGTCTTGGTTATTATCAGAGAGGATGCAGCTTCTTGTAGCTGTAGTGATACAACTGACATCTTCAATCTCATTAGCGTGATGGAAGTTCTAGTAACTGCAGTGATAGACATCAGATAATCACGTACAAGCACAATTTACAAGTACAGTCCTCAAAATTATTCATACCCTCCAATCAGAGATGGAAAAAAAATCAGCTGTCAGTGAAATAAGTTGAATTTGACTATCGTAATAGTAAAGTAGAAAAGCACTCAGAGTGCAGACCTCCACCAAGCAGCTTGACTCCCTGATTTTTGTGTGTTCTGGATCAAAGTTTCCTGATTTTTCTCTGGATCCGGATCAACTTTGGAAACATTCTAGAACCCATTGACATCCTTTCTCGTAATTTTTATCAAACACTCGGCCATTTGTATGGAATTATATGCAACAATTCCAGAAATGTGTCCTATCAGGGTGATGTTGATGTAAGACCTTTTAGGCGTTGGTAAAGAGGTTTGATGTTCACCATGGGGGGTTCGGTCAGAACTCACAGGACTCGCTTGTACAGTTAACTGTCTTTACTGGTCACTCTGAATCACAACAGCACAGTAATGCAACAAACGGCAGGCTCACAGGTGAGGAATTCTGAAATAAACTGCTTCGATTATGAGCGGTCGCCATATTCCCCCCCGGGACAGAATCGAGCACACTTCCTGTGCTAACAACACAGGCACCTTAGAAGCACACCACTTCCTGGTAGGTTGTTTTAAGCTTGTCTGACACCGCCATTTACTGGATCGGATGAAAATGGGCTTTATGCACAGCTCCACTACTTCCTGAACTTAGTACTGCACCTTTGTTTCCTGTCTTTCATGATTGGATGAACTGATTAATCCAGGTGTGTCTGACCATTTGCTGAGATCAGACACAAAATCACCATTTTGTCATTTTACTCACCTCGCATTTGAACAAACTTGTCCTAGGGCTTTAATTGTAGGGCCACCAAAATCGGTCAGGGTGTTAATAAGACATGTGTGATCAAAAGTTATCAAAAGATTTTTGATAGGTCAAAGCATGTAGACTGGGCGGGGCCTGAAACTTTGATGTCTCGCCATGAAAAATCAATCTCATATAATTCCCACATAAAATGAGATATCTGAACTAAAACTCTTGAGTGAGATGCCAGTATGACCCTGAACACATAAACATGTCAATATTTTCATTATGTCATAGCCCCGCCCCCTTGTTACAGTCACCATTTTGGCATTAAGTCACCACGCGTTTGAACGAACTTGTCCTAGGGCTTTTATGGTAAGTCCACCTTAACCGGTCAGGATGTTCACAATGCATGTGTGATTAAAAGTTATCAAAAGCTTTTTGATAGGACAAAGCCATGGAACACAATGCAATGCACCTTAGCTCTGCCTCCTGGTGAAAGGAACTGCTGTTTTTCTTACTCTTATTGGCTCACCTCAACAAGCAAGTCAACACCTTTCAGGACCCATTACAGTTCGCATATCGTAATGGGCTTGGGGTTGAAGACGCCATCATCTTCTTGCTTCAGAGAGCCCACTCTCATCTGGACCAGTCAGGCAGCACTTTAAGGGGGCCTTGTTCTTTGATCTTTCAAGTGCCTTTAATACTATTCTGCCTTCATTACTATGTGAGAAGCTCCATCACTTCCAGGTTTATCCTCAACAACCACCTGGATTTACGATTACCTAACAAACAGACCACAGTTTGTGAGACTGAAAGGTTGTGTGCCTGAGATGGTGGTCAGCAGCACTGGAGCACCACAAGGAACTGTACTCTCACCATTCCTCTTCACAATGTACACTTTACACTCAGTACAACTCTGATCCTGTCATCTGCAGAAATACTCTGATGACTCTGCAGTTGTGGGGTGTATCAGTGATGGACAAGAAGCCGAGTACAGGGAACTGGTCAGTCAGTTTGTGAAATGGTAACAATCAGCTCATCTTAAATACCAGCAAGACTAAAGAGATGATTGTTGACTTCAGGAGGAGCAAGAATAAGCAGCATAGTCCTCTCTACATCCTGGGAGAGGAGGTGGAGGTGGTGGAGAACTACAAATACCTGGAGTTCAGCTGGACAACAGACTCGACTGGAAATGCAACACTGACTACATCTACAAGAAAGGTCAGAGCAGACTCTACTTCTTAAGGAAGCTGAGATCATTCAACGTCTGCACCAAGATGTTGCAGATCTTCTACAACATGGCCGCAGGGGAGGCTGCATGAGTGTTTGTTTCCGTGGCCTACGTAGAAGAAAACCTTAAATTGTCTTTAATAGCAGTAAAAACAGGAACAACAAAAACTGTGTTAAAGACTATTACATTTCTAAGCTGTGGCTTGGCAGTCTTTGGTTCGTATTCTTAGAATAATCAAGCATTATGGCTGAGAGTACTCGAAACTGTAAGAAAGACGCTGATGGTGAGTACGCAGCGTTAATGAATGAACTCAGAGCGCTTGGCGTAAAGATGGATACTATGCAATCCACAATTGAAAAACAAATGAATGACAAAATGGAAAATCTACGTGGGACCATGGAAAAACTTATTATTGAGAGTCATGAAGCATTTAAGCGTGAGATGGACAAGAGTGTAAAGGAGCTGCATAATGCTTTGGACATAGAAATAGGAATTATGAGCTCCAGATTGGAACAGATTGAAACCAAAATGAATGAGCGAGAAGCCCGAGGGAAGCGCTTTGATCCCGACGTGTCGTTGGTGATTAAGGGACTGTCACAAATGGAAGGAGAGGACGTGGAGGCCAAAGTGAAGGATCTACTGCGTGAGGGATTGCACTGTGAGCCGAAGCCTAAAGTGGTGGCTGTGGAGCAACTGAGACCAAGAGGGCGACACCCGGGGCTCATCAGAGTGGAGCTTGAGACTACGCAGGATAAAGTGGCCGTGCTACGACGGAAATTTAAACTCAAGGACAGTGAGAGCTACCGATGGGTGTACGTATCGTCTGGAAAGTCACACGCGGAGCGTTTAATGGAATATAACCTCCGAACTCTTATCAGAGAAATCCCTGCTGCCAAGGAGTACTATTTGGCCAACAATGGCCATTTAGTTAAACGCCAAGCTGCAGACGCTGCGGGAACAAGGTCACACCCTTCGGTTTGAAGACATCATGCCCAGTCTGTAAGTTATAATCATATTGTTCTGGTTCATTGGAACGTTAATGGATGGACACTCAGTAATAGTAAACTAAGAGCGCAGCTTCTTTTTTCCTTTGAGCCGGATATAATTTCGTTAAATGAGACTCATTTGTCCGCTTTGATACCCAAGCTTCAAGGATACACCTGGATTGGGCACAATCGTGTTACTCATAAAAGAGCTGTCAAAGCCTCTGGGGGTGTGGGCATTTTTGTTAAAAAAAACAATTTTGGACAGTTTCATTATAAAGACGGTGGATAAAACATATGATGGAATTCTCTGCTTGTACTTTGAACAAGTCAGCTCACAATATTCATTTATTATAATTTCTAATAATCTAATAATATTTGTCTCCTGAAACATCGGTATGGGGTCGAAACGCTGATTTTTTCTTTGCACATTTGTTGTCCATAATTTACACAGCTGATGTTGACGCTATTTATATTTGTGGAGACTTAAACAGTCGGATTGCAAACCACAGCGACTATGTGGATGAAGATGATATCACACCTAGAGTGGTGTTGGATACGGGTGCAAATAAACATGGAGAAAGTTTTATTGAGTTCCTTAAAGAGTCAAAGTGTTGCGTGCTGAATGGAAGGATAAATCCAGGGTATGATCATTTTACATCTATTTCTGTTAAGGGTAAAGCTGTGGTTGACTATATTCTTAAAGGTATATTTACAAGGTAAATATCATAGAAGTAAACAACCATACTGGAATAGTGAATTACAAAAAGTCTGGTTAAATCTCCGATTGGCAGAGAAAAGTACTTAAAATGCAAAGTTAATGATTTGAGGAAGGATTTGTATAATATATATAAAACTTGTCAGTATGATTTTGATAAAAAACTCAGATTGTATAAAAGACGTTATAGGAAAGGAAAGGCATTTCAGATTGAACTTTCTCAAACTATCAATCCACAGCAGTTTTGGAAAGAACTAGGAAAGCTTGGGCCAAAAAGGAAAAGGTTAATACCATTAGAAATAGTCACAGACAGTGGGACTTCTGTATTTGAGACTGGAAAAATATTGGACAGATGGGGAAAAGATTATCATAATTTGTACACCTGTTCTAGTTCCCATCAGTTTAATGATCAGTTCCTAGATGAAGTTTGTAAGTTGAAATATCAATTTGAGGTTGAAATGATTAATTTGTCACTGCCTTCTGCTCGTAGTTTGTTAGATGAGGATATCACTTTAGAAGAGGTACAGAATGCAATTGAAAAGACTAAACTATATAAAGCAGTTGGTGTTGACGAACTGTCTAATGAGGTCCTAAAATGCCCCAAACTGTTAAATACTTTGCACTGTTTGTTCCAGTATTGTTTTAGGAGTGGCAGTGTTCCTTCTATTTGGAATAGGTCAATTATCAAGCCTATCCCCAAATCCTCTCAGTCTGATCCTAGAGTACCTCTGAATTATAGAGGCATAAGTTTGTTAAGTACAGTTTATAAGGTGTTTTCAAGTATTTTAAATAAACGACTGAGTGAATATATTGAGACCAATGAAATATTAGTGGACGAGCAGAATGGGTTTAGGAAACACAGAGCTTGTATTGACCACATTTATGTTTTATCCTCTGTGATTAGAGCAAGGCTGCAGGAGAACAAATCTACTTTTGTTTGTTTTGTTGATTTTAAAAAAGCTTTTGACTGGGTTAACAGAGATCTTTTGGAGAACAAGTTATTTTCTCTAGGTATATGTGGTAAATTTTACAAATCTATTAAAGCCCTGTATAAAGCACCAGTAGCATGTGTGCAGGTAAATGATCTGAGGACAGGATGGTTTCCCACCCCTTTTGGTGTCAAACAGGGAGATGTTCTTTCTCCTACTCTTTTTTTCTCTTTTTGTGAACGATCTGGCTCAAGAGGTAAAAGCAGCATGTTTGGGTACAGATATTGATGACTTTAATCTCAGTATTTTATTATATGCTGATGATATTGTCTTAATTGCTGAAGAAGAATGTAAACTACAAAAAATGTTGGGTATTATGAAAGAGTGGTGTGATAAATGGAGACTTTCCATTAAAGCTGATAAAACACAAATTGTGCATTTTAGAAAATCATCTGCACCTCAAAGTGACCATGATTTTTATTTTGGGCAAACTCCTCTTATGTACTGCAGTACTTATAAATATCTCGGGTTCACATTCCATGAAAATATGTCTTTATTAGAAGGTAGAAGAGTTTTATCAGAGTCTGCTGGGAGAGCATTAGGGGCTGTAGTTAATAAGATGAAGCTCTGTCCTGAGCTGAGTTTCTCAACGTTTACTCAGCTTTTTGATTCTCTGGTTGGATCTGTTTTGTTTTATGCTGCGGGGGTCTGGGGCTTCGCAGATGCCCCTGAATGCGACAGAATCCAGAGTAGGGCCATAAGGTACTTTCTTGGAGTGCACAGGTTCACCACTAGAGCAGCACTAGAGGGGGGACATGGGCTGGGAGCCCTGTCTCGTTAAACAAAGAGTAGAAATGGTTGGAACTGTGGAATCGACTCATCTGCGTACCAGAACATAGACTTACTCGTAAAGTCTTTAATTGGGATAAAGCTCATAAATATCCCTGGTCAAGGGAAGTTTGGGAAATTTTCTCTTTAGCAAATGTACAGTACTTATTTATGAATAATTTACAAGGTAAAATAACTGAGCTTAAACAGATTTTGTTTGATTTTTATAAAGAGCAGATCATGGCAGGTGTTAAATAAGCCTAAGTTCAGGAGTTACATTCATTATAAAAATGACTTTTTCACAGAATTGTATGTAAAATGTAATATAAAAAGAGCCCAACGGTCTTTGTGTGCTCAGCTTAGAGCAGGGGTTTTGCCTCTGCAGGTGGAGGTGGGCGCTATAAGGGTGTCCCAGGAGAGGAATGGTTGTGTATTATGTGTGATTTAAAGGTTGTTGAGGATGAGTGGCATTTCTTGTTTTATTGTCCTTTATATCATGACCTACGAAGTGTTTTGTTTGAGAAAATTCAGTGTAAAAAGCCTGACTTGTTTTGGATGACTGATGGGGAAATGTTGAGTTGGCTATTTGAAAATGAAATATACAGTCTGGTAAATTATTTAGAAAAGGCATGGAAGCTCAGACAGAACTCTCTGTATCCTGAAGTTGTATAATTGTTTGTATGTTGGACATCTTCCTTTGTTTTTTTGTTATGTTAAAAGGTATTAGTGTCATATAAGCCCATATGGGCTGGGCACGCAAGTGTATGACACTCAAATAAACAAATCAAATCAAATCAAATCAAATCTACAAGTCTGTTGTGGAAAGTGCAATTAGCTTTGCAGCATCTGCTGGGGCAGCAGCATCAGAATCAGAGACTTGAAGAAACTGAACAAGCTGATCAAGAAAGCTGGTTCTGTGCTGGGGAGAACTCTGGAGCCGCTGGAGATGATCGTTCAGAAAAGAATGCTGCACAAGCTGATGAAGATGATGGAGGATTCTTCATCCTCTCCAAAACATGGTGAAGAATCAACAGAGTGTGTTCAGTGGGAGGCTGCGTCAAGTTCAATGTAGGACGGAGAGATACAGAAATTCATTCCTACCAGCAACCATCACCCTGAAGAACAAGACTGACTAACCTATTATGATTGTTGTTTTATTACTATTTCATATGTTATAATAAAAAAATAAAATAAAAAAAGAGAGCTTTTTACAATATTGAATTTCACTTGTGGAATAAAGAAAATACTTTTCATCTCATTTCATTGTATTTTCTGACTCTTTGGTCCTTATCAATGATAAAGGCCAGAGATTTGAAAATACTTCAGGTTTCAAACCCTTTGATGACAATACAGTCAAAACCTCAGGTGGATTTGCCAAATGTAACCATGGTGAATATGGCCTCAATGTTATGCCAACAGGAAATACCACAAAATAACAGATAAAAAAGGTTGATCTCTACCATACTCGCCACAGATCCTGATCTCATTTACATGGACATGTGTTGGATAAGTAGTTCATATACCTCCATAGCACCCCCTAGAACACTTCAAAAGGTCACCCCCAGCCAGCAAAACAAACTGCAGGCATGAAATTCGGCACACAGTTATGATGTGACACGGACTACGCAGTGCATAGGCCGGAGCACCGCCAGAGGTGCGAGGGCCTTCAATGCCGCTTGCGGCTTTAAATACTATTTGTAATTCTGTGTACAATTTTAATTATGTCTGTTTAAAGGTTGAGTCTGAAGTTCCCCCCGTGAAAATAAACGTTAGACTTCTGCAAGTGAAATCTGTCTCAAACTGTGGCTTTGGGCCTTTACTCCCGTGCCGTGGTGCGTTTGGATGCAACTCTCTCTCCCCGTGTCTGTAATTCGCTCTTTTGTATTGTTTTGGTGTGTTAGGGACGTTTCTGGGTGGAGATTTCTGTTTATATCGGCAGCCTATGACAGAGCTAAGAGCATGACGCTGTGTGAAAATAAGCTCATGATTGGAGCAGACGGCAGTCACTCGAACTCTCAAAGGAAAAAAAAAAGAAAGAAAGAAAGAAATGCGGATGCACCGAAGGAAAGGTAAGAGTTTCAGATAATCCACTATGGAAAACTAGGGTTAGTCATAGTTTGGCTTTTACCCGCTTCTGAGCTCTGAAGGAGAAGCTTGAAGCTGAATAGGCTGAAGAACACAGTGGCTGTTAGCCTAAGAAGGAGAAGCACTCAGTTTGAATACTGTTGTTTGCAAACAGAAACGCTGGAGGGACTTCGGACTCTACCTTTAAGTTGTCTATTTCTATACTTGTTGAATACTAGTTCTTTGCTAGACACTTCGCTTGGGTCCTCACTATGGGTAGGGGTAGCGCTGCCGGGAACGCCCAGGCCAGGGAACGCCACTGGGCTCCCCATGGAGTATCAGCTGAATGTCTTCAGGGGAGCCGAGCTCCCCCTAGCTCCCCACGAACACAGCAACCAAACTATTCTCCTCTAGCTTGTCGTTTGGAATCTATTTTCTCAGAGTGTAGCCTGCAGTTAGTTTTACTTTGTGTTTGCCCACCTTCGTTGAACTTGTGTCGTGTTTCACTCACCTGTGTGTCTGCATAAGTTTGGTCTTTGCTTTAGTCTTCAGCCAAGTCTATTTTTAGTGTGTTAGTTCTCTGTGTTTCTTTGTCGGGGAAGACCTATGTCTCTCAGCTGGTCTGGAAAGTGTTGGGTGGGGGGAGGGAGGTCTGGGCTTTCCTGCTTAAGCTAGGTACACACTACAGGATTTCTGAGACCTTCATAGATGTAGAGACCACAGACTTGATGATTACAAAAGACAAATCACACAAGATTTGCCTCTTCTGATCATATAGTGTGGGGTGTACACGACGGAGAACACCCCACACTAACTGATTCGTCAGCAGAGAATCGGCTCCTTCACTGTCAACATCCCAAATCTCGTAATATCAAATGAGACCCATCAAACGTGACGATTCTTTGCGGCGAGACTTTGTGACCAGACTTGAGCATAAACAAACAGAGGACTTTTCAGGTTCTTACATTGTGGATAAAAAACACACATAAATAGAAAAAAAATTGTGGAAAAAGTTATAGAGAATAATAAGAATGTGGCTGTATGACAGCGAGTTGGAGGTGAATAAAAATGGCCACAAACATTAGATAGCTTGGAGAGCAGGGCTGGAAGCTAATGGCTATGTGCTCTTTGTTTGTGTTTACTTCCTTTTCTGTCAGTCAGCTGTTAGCTCTTTCGTTTTGATTGGCTGTTGTTCTGGGAGCCTCCACATGATTTCCCAATGAGACCATGTTTTTGCACAGCTGTGAACACTGTGCGTGTTCAGTTCCTCTCAGAAGACCACACACACCATGATTTCAAATATCAAACATGTTCATTAGCTACAATCTCTCCTTCCGAGGCCTTCCGAGCGGATCGGATCGAACAAAATCACTCGTAACTCACATCACACCATGAGAAGATCAGATGCAATGTTTTTTGCAAACATCCGACAATCGGACCTTTGCTAGCTTTGATCGTAAGGGGAAGATCGGGACATAAATCGGGCTGATTTTCCTGTCGTGTGTACCTGACTTAAGACGGTTGCCGCCGCATCCCGAATAAACAGTAAGAAACTCAATGATAAAACAATATTAGTTTGAAAGACTGCCTTATTTAGCTGAGCCAGAATGAAATCTTTTTCAGTCGAATGAATCTGAGTGTTCTAAGACACTTTCTTGTGATTATTCTGGACCCATTTTAACCACAGATGTCCCTTTTCACTCTACTGCCATATATCCAGTGCCTTTTCCTAAACCCCTACGCAGGAAGGAGACTGGGCAAGATTGTGGTGTGGACAGATGTCTACGCTATTTCAACAAATACCTTTGTGATACAAGGTAAAATCGGATCTACTTTAAAACCCTACTATTGAGGTTAGCCCATACACCCACAGAAAAAGATGATATACACTATATCTGTGATTTTACGATGGAGTTCCTATCTCAGGGGTGGGCAACTATGGTCTTCAAGGGCCAGCATCCTGCAGGTATTAGGAGCTTCCCTGTGATTGTGCAGAGCTTCACATCAGCTCTAAACAATTACCAGTTGATTGGAGTCAGGTGTGCCGCAGCAGGGAAACTCCTGATAACTCCTGCAAGATGCCGGCCATCGAGGACTGGAGTTGCCCACCCCTGCCCTATATGCTGCTCATGACCACGGGTGAGGGGGAGAATAACAATTAACCATTAAATCGATAGCTTCACCTTTTGGCTTAGCTTTCTGAACTACAGGTCCACACCACATCCCTGTCCCTGCAGGTGTTCCAACAATCTAAAGCTAACAAGCTGAATGTCCTGTTTGACAGAATCCTTTTATACTCTTTTCTAGTGTACAAAAAATCATTTAAACTATTATGACATGTTCTGTACCTGCAAAGGCTTTAACTGATGTTGCATCAGCTGCTGTTGACTTGATGGGTTCATTCGTGCTGCGTTCCCTTACATCACACTGTCTGACTCTCAGCCCTTCAACAAGCCTGTGTGTGTCTGGGAAACACAAAGACCTTTTGGGGTAATTTAAGTATAATAACATTTAAACATCCTTTCAGCAGCCTGTTGATTGTCTTGACTGACAATTACCTAATGGCCAATACATTTGGATATAAATCAGTCTTTTCATGTCCCTTTTAGAGGGTAAAAAACACCCAAAACAAACTAAACCTTTTTCTCTTTTCCTTGTTAGATGTACCAGAATTATGCAAACAGGTTTAGACTGTAAAATTCTAGTGAGCCTATAATTACAAAACAAATGTGGCACTATGACTTTTGTATGCTTTAAAATAGTTACCCCCCCTTTAAAATTATTTCAAGTTTGAAAACTATCTGATTAAATTGTGTTTCGATGTGTATTTTCCACTCCTGTCAGGGTTACTGTGTGTTCCAAAGTAAGGTGAAATACTAAGTTACGCCAGCAGAGGGCGCTTGGTGTTTTGGGTATCAGTAGCTGACGGCCGTAGAGGAAGTTCAGTTAGTACGTGATCTGAGCAGATGCTGCACCAAGCTCCAGTTAATATTGTTTCTCTGCATCTTTTGCAGGTAAGCTGGTTGGTAGAAACACAGATTCTGTACAGTAATGATTCCTAAGTAACTTGAAGAGTTAAAGGCAAAGATCCGAAATGCATTTGGATAAGTTTATGAGTGAAAAGTGAGTCAGCCACAACGTTGTGAATCTAATATGGCGGACATGTGTCTGGGCAGGCCGCCTTGATAAACCAGAGTACAGCCTAAGAGATCGTCAATATCATACACTAAGTGCCCAAAAGTGTACAAGACTATTGTATGTCGTGGTTTATGTGAAAAGACATGTAAAAACAAACTTGTAAGAGGTTTTGAGCATAAGCACATTAGATGTACCAGGTTAGCTTATAATACATGTAGGGGTCCATCTCTAAAGCTGATAATAGTAAAAACCATAAGTAAAGGTGAGGTGAATGTGATTAAGAGGACACAGATAATGTGTTAGAACTACAGTATGGGTAATAACTACATAAACTCTGTTTATACTAAGAATTCATGGTGATTAAAAAGGTTAAAAACAGTATTAAAAAGTTTGCTGAGTTCATAAAGGCATCTGCGTAAACTGTTAAGAATGTTCAACTGGAAACTTACATATTTTACAACTGTAAGTGTTTGTATCAGTAGCTGACGCCCGTAGCGGAAGTTCAGTTAGTACGTGATCTGAGCAGATGCTGCACCAAGCTCCAGTTAATATTGTTTCTCTGCATCTTTTGCAGCTTGAATAAAGAAATCAAATATGTTGCACCCAGAAGGAGTTGGCCCATCTTTCTAAACTGTGTAACACATACACACACGCACACACAAACATACAGTATATACATACAGACACACATAAATACACATATATATATCATGATGTCATCAATAATAAAACAAAAAATACTTTTATCCCCAAAGGGAAGCTGTAAAACGTGCGTGAGATCTCATTTATATATTGGGTGTGTTCCACACATCAGTTTTTATCTTGTTTGATTTTATCATTATGTGGCTCTAGTGTGCTTTACTGTACAGTAGAGAAAGTGGATCAAGGAGGATGGAACTGAACTGGGACTGAACTGGGACTGAACTGGAACTGAACTGGGACAGAACTGGAGTGTTTGCGCTCATGTGGCGGATGCTAGTAGCCCTGGTGTGTACTTACCATAATGCTACGTGGAGTAAACACTGCGCCCACAGGAGCATTAAGTAGCAAGAAAACCAGTTATTTTCCTCATCTTCCAGTCTGGTCTTTTCGCTCCAGAAGCAACATTACTATGATGCTTAGTAACTGTGCTGCTCTGTCTGGTCTCCACAGTGAAAGCTCCGACATAAACAGCTGTTACATCCCTGCGGCAGAGGCGAGGTGACGCTTTACCCGCAGTAGTGAAGCAGACACGGACTCTGCTGCAGCTAGAAGAGCCGTGTGGAGTTTACTGGTGAAGCTGGCAGCAAAAACATTCACGCTAAACAGTTTCCCACAGCTTCTCCCTCTGCTGCCACGTCTCTTCCCTCTCACTGCTGCCCCCCCCCCCCCCCCCCCCGACTTGTGGGCATTCAGAGTGCAGCACGCCAGCTGATTGGCGTTTGTTTGACCAGCGCTGTATACAGCAGCATGTGTCTGCTCAATGAAACAGACATTTTACATCATATTGCTGGGCTTGACAAGAGAAAAATATGAGCCAAATTCACCTGCGCAAACTTCCAGGAAGAGTGTGATTTAAAAAGGGGATACTGCTTGAATCTGTGTGTACACACAGTTTTATAAATATGCATATTTTTGGTTTTGGGCGTACGTACACTTTTAGTAGAGATCCTAGGCAAAGTTTTATAAATGAGACCCCAGATCATTGGCAGCATTAAGCAGAGGAAACATCTAAGGACATGCAGAAACTGCTACAACTGGGTTCAGAACCGTCCAACGCATTATTAATAACCGATAGTGGGGACCTTCGTCTTCCAGGAAGAAATGTGGGGGAAAGGCAGATAAAGTGGTGCAGCATCCTAGTGCCACTGTGGGGGCGGTGTGATGATCTGGGGTTGCTGCAGTTGCTCAGGTTCAGGTTCAGGTCCAGGTTCAGGTCCAGGTTCAGCAACAGTATGAGCTCAAAGAATGAGGTCAGCTGATACCTGAATATACTGAATGAGCAGGTTATTCCATCAATGATGTTTCTTCCTGATTTTTAATCAACATAAAAACTTTAAGGCAAAGGGACTCCTGATGAAAATGACCCATTCAGCCAACTTGGGTGTATTTGCATTTGTTTTATTGCTAATGAATGTTCACTCTCCTCTGCCAGAAAACACATGTATTCAGACCTACTCCAGGTTGGCTTTCTGATAGATATGCAGTGAAAAGTGGTGTCCGCCTTCGCAGCAGTGGCTGCAATGATCTGAGGCTATTACATGAATTTATTAAGAGAATGAAATAGAAAAAAAAAAACTAGTAACAGCAGCTGAAAATATTTTTGAATGCCAGAAGCTGGTGGTTTTTCGGTTGGCACAGGACACAAAGTACTGGATCATTCTTTGGGCCGACAAGGAGAACGTCCTGCTTCACTACATCTGTTACGTGGTCACCACCGATGCTACTACTTGCTTCACTTTCTTACGTTATTTCCGTTGCTAGTTTTAAATCAGGTACCCTAAATGGACCAGGGTACAACTGGTTTTCCCCGTGACCCCAGGGAAGACCCAGAACACGCTGGAGGGACTAATGTACGTCTCTCGGCTGGCCTGGGAATAGGGCAGGGCGATATGGCCAAAAATATTTATCACGATATAAATTAGAAAATTTGGGATAATGATATAACTGATGATATACAAATGATGTGCAAAAAATGTGCAAATGAATTCACAGTTTCTTTTCACTTAAACAAGCAGCTGTATTTGATGTGCATTAAAGGTAACTTTTATCAAATCAACAGTGCAGACGATCCAAGTTCCTCGCTGACAATTTAAGCAAAAAGCATTTCGTGGAAAAGGGATGCATGTAGAGCTGGGCGATATGGGAAAAAGTTGGGAAATTGTTTGATATCGATATACTGTATATCACAATATAAAATAAATCTATATTTTTGACAATCTTAAATGTTCCCCGTGACTCTTACATGAGATTTAAAAATAGAGGATTCATTTTATTCATATATACAGTATATTTTCTGTCAAAGCTGAACGTGACATGTAACATTACACAGCTGTGTCAGATTAAACAGGTACACAAACAACTCTAAATAAATGATAAAAATCTTAATTATGCTGCCAATCTCTATAGAGCATAGGCAGTATATTGCTCTAGAGCAATATACTGCCTATGCTCTATAGAGCATTGGCAACATATTACTATTGTACTGCGTTTATTATGCTGCCAATCTCTATAGAGCATTGGCAGTATATTGCTCTAGAGCAATATACTGCCAATGCTCTATAGAGCATTGGCAACATATTACTATTGCTCGTTTATTCCGTATTATTATTATTATTATGCTGCCAATCTCTATAGAGCATTGGCAGTATATTGCTCTAGAGCAATATACTGCCAATGCTCTATAGAGCATTGGCAACATATTACTATTGCTCGTTTATTCCGTATTATTATTATGCTGCCAATCTCTATAGAGTATTGGCAGTATATTGCTCTAGAGCAATATACTGCCAATGCTCTATAGAGCATTGGCAACATATTACTATTGCTCCGCGTTTATTGTGTGAATGCGTTCAGCGCATTCACAAGTTAGTTTTCCTGTTTCTCTTTATTGTGTGAATGCGTTCAGCGCATTCACAAGTTAGTTTTCCTGTTTCTCTTTATTCTCCTTTATTCTTCTTCCCCTAAACTTTGCCTAACTACTCCTTCTAGCCCTTTCAACCCACTTCAACAAATTTGGTATCAAAACATTCAGAAAATTCAGGAATGGTGTGCTATATCTCCTGGTATTGATAACTTCAACAGTTTTCAAGTTATTGATCATTTATTGATCAATTTTCCCATTCATTTCTATGGGGAAGCCTTCAAATCCTTCAAATCCTTCAAATCCCTTCAAAAAACTTCAGCTCCTTTCAACCTCTATAACTTCAGCATACTTTCAGCTAGAAACATCATTCAAACTTTTAACGAATCAGCAAAGATTCAGCTTTTCAGCTATATCTTTTCAACTTCATATCTTCAACCAATTTTGATTTACGCCAGTTTACAAATTGTTCAACTTTTAGATTTTCAGCTTTTTCACTCCCTTCAGCTCCACTCTACTTCCACTCTAACTTCAAACCCTTCAGCTCCGTTCAGCTTTCATATCTTCAACATAGTTTCAGCTAGAAACACCATTCAAAGCTTAAAATACTCTTCAGGAGTTGAACAACTACAATCTATATTTTCAGCTTCATATCTTCAACCGATTTTGAGCTATGCTCTCTGGAAAACCATGAAAAATTGCACTTTTCAGGCCAAAATTTTTCCTCCTCAGGAAAATCTTGAACAAATGGCCATAACTTCTACAGTTAATGTCACAGAAAAATAAAATTTACATCATTACGGAGCTTGACTCCTTGGCTTCGTCAAATTCCCGGGGTCGAAAAACCGTCAGACGCACCGTTTTCGAACTACGCCTCTCGGAATCTTACAAAGTCACCATTTTGCCCCTATTAAACTCCATTGTAATCTGGACGAAGAATCCTAAAAGGTCATGTGGATATAACTTGTCATCATGCCAATTGTGTGTACCTTAGGATAAAATAAAAGACATCTCTGAGTTCCTCAAAGCCTCGTGGCGCTCACGGTGAAAAAAATTATTTTGATATCTGTTACGGTTTCCTCTCAGTGGACAGTTGTTCGGGGGGTGGTCTCCAGCATTTTCCTATAGAAAACTGAAGAACAAAGTCTGTGTAACTGTCATCAACTGTCATTCTCTTACACATGCATGTAGCTCCATTGTCATGACAACCTTTTCATTCATAAATCACATAGAAATACACATGTAGGACTTTTCTAATGTATTTCTTACTACAAACTCATCAGGATTGTCTCTCTATCATGTCTTTGTGTCCTCTGGCTGTGTCCTAAACACCAGGATTGTCTCTGTCTGTCCTCTTGTCAACTCCTCTCCTCATAAACTGGATTTAACACCTGTGTGACCAATGATATCAGATGGTACCAGACTGGTATGATACTGGCATGGCACTGGTTCCATACTGGTACCAGACTGTCTATGGCACTGGTGTCAGACTGGTACCAGACTGGTATCAGACTGGTACCAGACTGGTATCAGACTAGTATGCCACTGGTATCAGACTGTTTACAGACTGGTGTCAGACTGGTACCAGACTGGTATTTCATTTGTTCCATACTGGTACCAAACTGGTATGGCACTGGTATTTGACTGTTAACAGACTGGTACAAAACTGCTATTCCACTGGTATCAGACTGGTACCAGACTGGTATAGCGCTGGTACCGGACTGGAGCCAAACTGGTACCAGACTGGTATCAGACTGGTAACTGACTGGAACAAAACTGGTACCAGACTGGTTCCAGACTGGTATAGCAGTGGTACCAGAATGGAACCAGACTGGTATGCCACTGGCATCAGACTGACACCAAACTGGTATGCCACTGGTACCAGGCTGGTATTTCACTGGTTCCACACTGGTTCCAGACTAGTATGCCACTGGTCAGTCTGAAACCAGACTGCTATAGCACTGGTACCAGACTGGTATCAGACTGGTACCAAAATGGTATGGCACTGGTGTTGGACTGTTAAAAGACTGGTACAAAACTGGTATGCCACTGGTATCAGACTGGTACCAGACTGGTATAGCACTGGTACCAGACTGGAGCCAAACTGGTATCAGACTGGTAACTGTCTGGAACCAAACTGGTACCAGATTGACACGAGACTGGTATGCCACTGGTACCAGACTGGTATAAAACTGCTTCCACACTGGTACCAAATTGGTATGGCACTGCTACCAGACTGGTATGTCATTTTTTCCACACTGGTAACCGACTGGTATAGCACTGGTACCAGAATTGAACCATACTGGTATGCCACTGGTATCAGACTGTTAACAGACTAGTATCAGACTGGTATTTCATTTGTTCCATACTCGTACCAAACTGGTATGGCACTGGTATTCGACTGTTAACAGACTGGTACAAAACTGCTATTCCACTGGTATCAGACTGGTACCAGACTGGTATAGCGCTGGTACTGGACTGGAGCCAAACTGGTACCAGACTGGTATCAGACTGGTAACTGACTGGAACCAAACTGGTACCAGACTGGTATAGCACTGGTACCAGACTGGTACAAAACTGGTATGCCACTGGTACCAGACTGGTATAGCACTGGTACCAGACTGGAGCCAAACTGGTACCAGACTGGTATAGCACTGGTACCAGACTGGTACAAAACTGGTATGCCACTGGTACCAGACTGGTATAGCACTGGTACCAGACTGGAGCCAAACTGGTACCAGACTGGTACCAGACTGGTATCAGACTGGTATAGCAGTGGTACCAGTATGGAACCAGACTGGTTATGCCACTGGCATCAGACTGACACCAGACTGGTATGCCACTGGCACCAGACTGGTATGGCACTGGTACCAGGCTGGAACCAGACGGGTATGTCACTGGTATAAGACTGGAACCAGAGTGGTATGCCACTGGTCAGTCTGAAACCAGACTGGTACAGCACTGTTACCAAACTGGTATGCTACTGGTACCAGACTGGTATTTCACTGGTTCAATACTGGTACCAGACTGGTATTGCACTGGTACCAGGCTGGAACCAGAATGGTATGCAACTGGTATCAGACTGGAACCAGAGTTGTATGCCCATGTTCAGTCTGAAACCAAACTGGTATAGCACTAGTTCCAGACTGGTATTAGACTGGATCCAGACTGGTATGCCACTGGTATAAGACTGGAACCAGAGTGGTATGCCACTGGTCAGTCTGAAACCAGACTGGTACAGCACTGTTACCAGACTGGTATGCCACTGGTACCAGACTGGTATTTCACTGGTTCCATACTGGTACCAGACTGGTATTGCACTGGTACCAGGCTGGAACCAGAATGGTATGCAACTGGTATCAGACTGGAACCAGAGTTGTATGCCCATGTTCAGTCTGAAACCAAACTGGTATAGCACTGGTTCCAGACTGGTATCAGACTGGAACCAAACTGGTATGGCACTGGTATTAGAGTGTCAACAGACTGGTACAAAACTGGTATGCCACTGATATCAGACTGGTACCAGACTGGTATAGCACTGGTACCAGACAGGAACCAAACTGGTTCCAGACTGGTACCAGACTGGTATCAGACTCATATAGCAGTGGTACCAGAATTGAACCAGACTGGTATGCCACTGGCATCAGACTAACACCAGACTGGTATGCCACTGGTACCAGACTGGTATTTCACTGGTTCCACACTGGTTCCAGACTAGTATGCCACCGGTCAGTCTGAAACCAGACTGGTATAGCAGTGGTACCAGACTGGTATCAGACTGGTACCAAACTGATATGGCACTGGTATTGGACTGGTAAAAGACTGGTACAAAACTGGTCTGCCACTGGTATCAGACTGGAACCAGACTGGTATAGCACTGGTACCAGACTGGAGCCAAACTGGTATCAGACTGGTAACTGACTGGAACCAAACTGGTACCAGACTGACACCAGACTGGTACGCCACTGGTACCAGACTGGTATAGAATTGGCTGGTATGAGACTGGCATGGCACTGGTTCCACACAGGTACCAGACTGGTATTTGAAGGGTCCCATACTGGTATGGCACTAGTAACAAACCGGTATGCCACTCGAACCAAACTAGTATGCCACTGGCATCACACTTGTATCAGACTGGTATGATAACAAGTATTCAGGACTGTCCTTTTGTCCTCTTTGTTTCTCCTGGTACGTCCTCAACACCAGAAATGTGTCTCTCAGTATATTGAAACACCCTTGTAAGCCTCCTTTCTCTCCTCCTTATTCCTCCTCTCCTTCCTCCCTCTGCCATCATCTCTTCTTTCTCCTCCTTTGGAACCAGAACTGACATACTAACAAAGACAGACGTACAGAAAGAAGGGGATAGATTGATAGATAGATAGATAGATAGATAGATAGATAGATAGATAGATAGATAGATAGATAGATAGATAGATAGATAGATAGATAGATAGATAGATAGATAGACAGACAGACACAGATAGATAGATTGATTTATCCTGCTCAGTTAAACCCATTTCCATTGAAAATGGTGTCCACTTCTTTAAAAGAATCAGAGACAAGTTCATATCTTAGTCATGGTAAATCTGAGAATTACAAATGAAACATCTCTAGAAAGATTATTTCCTGCGCTTTCTGATGACATCAAGTCCGACGTCACTTTCAAACCGGAAGTGGGCGGGGCCTCAAAAAGAAACAAATAAGTTCATGTATCTCTGTGATGGTAGCTCCGAAAATTATGAAACTGATATCACTAGAAAGGTTGTTTTCTGCTCTTTCTGATGACATCAAGTCCGACGTCACTTTTAAACCGGAAGTGGGCGGGGCCTCATAAAAAATCATGTATCTCTGTGATGGTAGCTTCGAAAATTATGAAACTAATATCACTAGAAAGGGTATTTTCTCCTCTTTCAGATGACATCAAGTCCGACGTCACTTTCAAACCGGAAGTGGGCGGGGCCTTAAAAAGAAACAAATAAATTCATGTATCTCTGTGATGGTAGCTCCGGAAATTATGAAACTGATATCACTACAAAGGTTATTTTCTGCTCTTTGTGATGACATCAAGTCCGACGTCACTTTCAAACCGGAAGTGGGCGGGGCCTTAAAAAGAAACAAAGAAATTAATGTATCTCGGTGGTGGTAGCTCCAAAAAGATAATATTAGTATCACTAGAAAGGTTTTTAGATGCTCTTATTGCCATTTAGTCTTGGTATCAAACTGATCTGGAGGGATTCAATTCAGCTCTGATTAAGCTGTCTTCAGGCTGTTTCCATGCAGTTTTAATGTTACAGTACTTTTAATGTTGCCTTCAACCTTAAACTGATTTTAGTTCAGGCTTCCATGAGGTCTCTTCAGCCATCTTTTCCTATCTTAAGCTCGTTATACCTTTTTTCAAAGCACTTTAAAATATTAAAAGCCATTTTAAACGATTTTAAGCAAAATTCAACAATCATTCAACTGTTTGATCCATCTTCAGCTTTGTTTTAACATTATATTTCGATGTATTCAACTTCTTCAGCCTTATGCTTCAAATTCTTCAACTTCTCCAACTTCTTCAGCCTTATGCTTCAACATCTTCAGCTTATAAGCATTACGGCGTGTTCAGACCAAGCGCGATTTGGGCGTCAAAATCGCGCCTGACGCCGAAAGTTGGACGCTGTATCATTATAAAGTCCAACGCCTGTTTCCCGGCGTCTTGACGCCCTCGACGCGGCGGCGTCAAGACGCCGCGTCGAGGGCGTCAAGGCGTTGTGGAGAGAAGAAGGTGAACAATGGCGGATGCAATTGAGAGAGTAGCTTGGCTTTATTTAATAAATAAAGCTGCAGAACGTCGTCGGAGGGCGTCTCGGCGACGTGTCTGGGTTCACCAGATAATTCAGAGGCGTTCTGAATTCGGTGAGTTTCACCATTTACTGCAGGAGCTGCGCGCTGATGAGGGTCGCTTCCAGCGCTATTTCAGGCTCTCCCCGGCCCAGTTTGGCGACCTGCTGACCCGCATCGGTGCCCGCATCACCTACCAGGACACCAACTACAGGCGCTCGATTTCAGCCGAGGAGCGCCTGTCCATCTGTCTCCGGTTAGTTGATGATTATTAATTTCTAGGGTTATTATTTTATCCACTGAAAGTGGGCTTCCGACACAGGGAACCACATACGAACAGGATCTAGGACTACACAAGTAGCCTATACCCCATATAAAAAAAAAAATCCTGAATATTACATACACACGAATATAGCCTATTATATCTAGCAAAATATGTGTATGTGAGATTTTTATTGAAATATCACTGACATTACAGCAATACAACACATCCTTGTGCTGTAATGTAGTTACATTAAAGCAAAATCATGCATAGCATGTGTGTGTATATATATATATATACACGTATGTATGTGTG